>CAJHQP010006056.1:0-41026 GCA_905132765.1 Moricandia arvensis | reverse complement strand
ACTCATATCAGTCGTCTATACCCTAAAATAAACCCTAAACTTAATTAACTAACTAAATACTTCATTAAAATCAAATTTAACTTAAAAATGTTTAATATACACCGAAATAAACACAAATAGTAAAAAAAAAATCAAACAAAAATTTGAGCTTTCAGAAAACTAAACCCTAAGAATACAAACAATACTACAACATATGTTACCAAATCCTAACCAAAGAATACCATGACTCACTATATTCACTCATCTATGTTGAAAATAATTAAATTTTACTATATATTAATTTATCTCATTTCAAAATGTTTATAATTACATGATTTCAATTTTTTCCCCTGAGAAATATTTTAATAAATTTTATAAATTATTTTAGATCAACTATACGAGACGACTTCTTGTGGAAATCTTCCAGACGACTTCTTGTGGAAATCTTTGTGGAATCTTCCAGACGACTTCCACAAACTCAGAAGACTCAGAAGACTTCCCAGGGTTATATTCGTCAAAATAAATTCTGGTTTTTTGTTTCGTTATAAGGGTCTTGTTGTAATTTCCTAAAGCTATTGGGTTAGTTTTGCATTTGATTGATGTTTAGGTATATTGCATTTAAAATCAATTTTTGAGTCATATTTGGCAAATTTCCCAAGCAACAACTTATTTTAAACCAATGAAACTTTTAGAATGAAAATAGATATCCTTTCAAATTTTTTATTCTTTCTTATGATGGAAAGACACATTTCCTATTAATAATAAGATATATCCTTTAGACATTTTCACAACCCCTTAAAAACTATTATATTATTTTAAATAAAATCATCATTATGAAAAACACATGCTTAAATATATTCACAACATTTTTAAACCAATGTAACTTTTAGGATGAAAATAGAAATCCTTTGACTTTTTAAAAATTAGATTAGTTTTTAAAAATTGTCAAAATTTGAAATGATGTGTCTTTCTATAATTATGTGTCTTTTTAACATGCAAATATTGTAAAAGGTTGCGAAATATATGGATAAGGATAAGTACAAAGTATAATCCATATAGGTTTAGGAATAGAAGATCATAAACCCAGCCGGATTAGGTTTAGGTATGCTGCTGGTTGATCCATCGGTCTTGGTCGGTCTAGTTGAACCGTCTTGGTCGGCTGAACCTCTATTGGTTATGGCATCCACACGACATGGTTCATAACACTCCCCCTTAGATGTTATAACCATATAGAGCTCATAATACGTTTGGTATGTTGCCTCGTTAAAACCTTACCAGTAAAACCCTTTTGGGATAAAGCAAGGTTAAAAAAAGAGTACAACTGTATTACTCCCCCTGTTTTGTGCCTCATTTGATGTCCTTGAGTCGTCTCATTCCTATCTTGTGTATTAGCTTTCTGAACGTAGAGGTTGGCAATGACTTGGTGTACAAATCGGTTGAATTCTCACTTGACCGTAATTGTAACCCTTGAACCTCTTTAGCCTTTTGTAGTTTGTGGGTAAAGAAGAATTTCGGAAGTATGTGCTTCGTTCTATCACCTTTGATGTACCCATCTTTCAGTTGAGCTATACACGCTGCATTGTCTTCATAGATGATGGTCGGATCTTCTTTGCCTTTGGTTAAACCACTATCGACCATAACGTGTTGTGTCATTGACCGTAGCCAAACGCACTCTCGACTAGCTTCATGGATCGCCAATATCTCTGAATGGTTGGATGATGTTGCGGTCATGGTCTGCTTCATCGACCTCCATGAAATGGCTGTTCCTCCATTAGTAAACACATAACCTGTTTGTGATCTTGCATTGTGTAGATCAGAAAGAAAACCTGCATCAACAAAACCAATTAACCCCTCTTTGGGTTGGTTAGTTTGGTTAGTATAAAACAAACCTAAATCTTTTGTTCCTTGTAAATAACGTAATATGTGTTTAATTCCGTTCCAATGTCTCTGGGTCGGACATGAACTAAATCTAGAAAGGAGATTCACGGTAAAACATATATCTGGTCTCGTGTGGCTAGCCAGATACATCAATGCTCCTATGGCACTTAGGTACGGTACTTCTTGGCAAGGACTTCTTCATTGTCCTTCTTTGGGCCGTATGGATCAGTGTCCAAACCAAGTGACCTCACAACCATGGGGCTCGACAATGGGTGAGATTGGTCCATGATAAATCGTTTAAGTACCTTTTATGTATATGACATTTAATGCACAAGGATTCCATTGTTCACATATTCAAGTTGTAATCCCAAACAGAATTTTGTTTTGCCTAGGTCTTTCGTTTTGCCTAGGTCTTTAGATATTTGACTGTTTGGGTGATTACCACAGAGGTTACAATGATGTTTAGATCATCCACATACACTGCTATTATCACGAAGCCCCGGTCGAATTTCTTTATAAAGATACACGGGCTTATTGGATCATTTCTATAGCCCTCTTTGATCAAGTACTCACTTAATCTGTTGTACCACATTTGACCTGATTGTTTTAAACCATAAAGCGCTTTATTCAATCTTATGCAGTGTTGTTCTCGAGAACCATTTGATTTCGGCCATTCAATGCCCTCTGTGATTCTCATATAAATTTCGTTATCCAGTGGATCGTATAAGTAAGCAATTACGACATCCATTAACCGCAAATATAATTTCTCTTTCACAGCCAAACATATTAAGAATCTAAATGTCGTTGCATCCACCACATGGAAATAAGTTTCCTCATAATCTATTCCAGGTCTTTGGGGAAATCCTTGTGCCACTAGCCGTGCTTTATATCTCACGATTTCACAATTCTCATTTTTCTTTCTCACAAAGACCCATTTGTATCCAACTGGTTTAACGTCTAAAGGTGTCTGAATTATAGGACCAAATACCTTTCTTTTCTTACATGAATTTAACTCCACGTTTATTGCTTCTTTCCATTTCAACCAATCTGATCGTTGAGTGCACTCTAAGATTGACGTGGGTTCAAGATCCTCATTTCCATTCATTAGTTCAAGTGCTACATTGCATGCAAATATTTCATCAATGTCGACTTCATTTTTATTCCATTTCTTTCCAGACATGATATAATTCATTGAGATCTCATCACTTCCACGACCATCAGTGCCCAGAAGTTTGGCGTCCCAGACATCATTTCCAGGAACCTTTGGCTCCCCCATGTCTGTGGTTTCCATTTCTATTTCCTCGGTTTCATTTCCAGCACCTTTCTTTTGTTTCCGAGGTTTCTTATCTTTGGAACCTTTAGGTCTACCACGTTTTAGTCGTGCCATAGACTCAGTAGCCACTTGACTGTGTCCTTCCTGGACATCAATTCGTATACGTGCATTCACGGCTGGTATATACGATTTTGTTACTCTGTTCGGGTCAGCAAATGAATCTGGCAATTGGTTAACTAGCTTTTGCATATGAATAATCTTTTGGACTTCTAAATCACATTCTTGAATCCGAGGATCTTGCCAATTTAAGGATGTCTGATTCCATGTTATTTCTTTCAACAGCCGGTTTTCATTTCCTCCTAATGTTGGATAGTCGGATTCATCGAAATGACAATCCGCGTATCTGGCCTTAAACATTTCACCCGTGGTCGGCTCTAGATACTTTATAATCGTGGGAGAATCATATCCAACATATATCCCCATCCTCCTTTGAGGTGCCATCTTTGTTCTCTATGGTGGTGCAATAGGTATATAAACGGCACATCCAAATGTTTTGAGATGGGAAATGTTTGACTCATGACCCGTTAGTAATTGTGATGGGGAATATCTATGCTCACTAGATGGCCTGATGCGAATCAACTCGGCTGCATGTAAAACCGCATGTCCCCAAGCTGAGACCGGGAGTTTTGATCTCATAAGCAATGGTCTGGCTATCAACTGAATCTTTTTATAAAAGACTCGGCCAAACCATTTTGTGTATGTACATGTGCCACAGAATGTTCAACACTTACCCCCATGGACATACAATAAGCATTAAAAGCTTGGGACGTGAATTCACCAGCATTATCTAGACGTATCGTCTTTAATGGAAAGCCTGGAAAGTGTGCTCGTAATCTTATTAGCTGAGCAAGTAATCTCGCAAACGCCAAATTTCGAGTTGATAATAGACAATCGTGTGACCATCTTGTAGATGCGTCAATAAGACCATGAAATATTTAAACGTCCCACAAGGTGGGTGTATAGGTCCGCATATATCTCCTTGTATCCTTTCCAGAAAATTTATCGTTTCCTTAGTCACTTTGACTAGTGATGGCCGAATTATGAGTTTCCCTTGTGTACATGCTACAAACGTAAGATTCTTTGGGATAAGTCTCTTTGATTTCAATGTGTGCCCGTTTGTATTTAAAATGAGTTTTTGCATCATGTTAGTACCCGGATGGCCAAACCGGTCGTGCCATTTAGTATAGTCGGTAAGCATTTCTTTTACCGTTGCATTTACCTCTATCATACTGATCTTGACATAGTAAAGACCAGTAGAGTATGCATGTATAGTTTCCATGATTTTCTTATTGCCATGGTCGATATCTACAATAAGAATGTACTCTTTATGTCCTTCCCCCTTTGTCTCAATATGGAAACCATTCATTCTTATATCTTTGAAACTTAATAAACTCCTTTTGGAGCTGGGTGAATATAGGGCATCTGGTATCTCAAGAAGAGTGCCATTGGGAAATCTTATGTTGGTCGGGCCGTAGCCCTCGACTAAATTGCCTAACCCGCAATTGTGCTTATATTGGCGCTTTTGATTGTTAGGTCAACAAAATATCGTTTATCTTTTAGAATTATATGGCTTGATCCACTGTCGACCACGATTATGTCCATGTCATCTTTCATTTCTATAACAAGGATTATGACATGACTTAGATCATTTGAATTAAAAAAACATCCATACATGTAAGATTCAAGCAAAACATAGAAATGAATTAAAAAAAAACACAAAGCAAATGAAAAACAATGGTTTTAAAATGTCTAAATCAACTAGATTCTTTTAAACAATCTGATGTCTCATATTCTAATAGATCATCTTTTTCATGGTCGAAATATTATTCATCATCTTTATAGACCATGTGGGCTTCAGGGTTCTTGCCTTTTAGATGTTCTTGATATAGGTCACAAAGATGCTTAGGTGTTCTGCACGTTTTGGCCCAATGGTTATCCATCCCGCATCTATGGCACACGGCTTTGGCATTCATGGTCGGGCCTTGTGGTTTGGGTAAGAAACCACGGCCTCTACCTCGAACACGGCCGTACTGATTTCTTTCTCGACAGTTATGGTCTTGGCCCTATGATGGGCCAGACTGGTTACCTTGGCCGTAACTATCTCGGCCGTATGGACTTCGCTCATATTGGTTACCGCGGCCGTATGATCGGCCTCGTCCACGCCAGTTTCCTCGACCACGGCCGTTATGGCTGTTATGGCCGGTGTTATGGACATGGTGGGACTCTTTCTTTTCATCCGTGGCCACTTTTGAATAAGGTAATGGGGATGCACCCGGAGGTCTCATTTCACTATTTCTCATCAATAACTCGTTATTTTGCTCAGCGAGCAATAGACATGATATCAGATTAGCATATGTCTTAAACCCTTTTTCTCTATATTGTTGTTGTAACAACACATTACTTGCGTGGAAGGTCGAAAAGGTATTTTCTAACATATCCTTATCGGTTATCTCTTCACCACGCAGTTTCAACTTTGAAACAATTTTAAATAGGGCCAAGTTATATTCATCCACAGACTTATAATCTTGGATTCTGAGATTTCTCCAATCATATGTTGCCTTTGGTAAGATCACGGTTCTCTGGTGATCGTATCTTACTTTTAATTTTATCCAAACGTCGAGTGGATTCTCTATTGTTAGATATTGATCTTTTAGACTCTCCTAAGATGATGGCGTATTATTAGGATAGCCCTGTATCTATCCTTCTCGGTTGCATTATTATCTTCAGTTATGCATTCACCGAGTCCTTTTGATTTCAATATGATCTTTGCATCTAGTGCCCATTGAAGATAATTGTCTCCTTAGACATTTAGGACAGAGAAATCCAGATTGTTGATTTTTGACATCTGACATTCATATAGATTTATAGTTAGGTCATTTTATGTTTTAGATTCATTCAATAAGTTTTACGATCATACAAAACAACTTAGAAATCGGTTTCTATATGTATGCATGCCATGCGGCCAATACGATTATGATGCAAGTTATATAACCTCAATTCAAGCAATCAATTAATCAACAAGCAAGCAAGTATTTTCGGTTAACAAATTTAATCTAGTTATAATTGGTAAACCTAATCAAGTTCTGATTAGTAAATCTAATCAAGTTATGGTTAGGAAACCTAATCAGGTTATTATTAGGTTTAGGTATCAAATTAGGTTTAGGGTTCATACTTGTGTAGATTAACCACCTAGCACCCGGATTCTATGTTATTTGTATTCAAACAATCAATCAAGCAATCAATCATTCAATGGATTCGAATCCTAGATTATCAGGATGAATTTCTCTATCCTAACCAGCAACTTAGCAATTGTCTAATCTGATTATGTAAATTAGGTTTAGGGTTACCTTTATCCTTCAATCGATTTTATGGACCACCGAGTTAGAAGGATTGAAACTCCCTTAGAACTGATCACAAACAAGTTGAGTTGCTGCAGGGATCAGATTGATTTGGGTAGCCTAAGGTGTCTGGTGTGCTTAGGTTTGAATCGGGAAGCTTGAGCTTGGTCGGGTGTCGCCGATATTACCTTTAGGGTTTGTCGCGGCTGATTCTAGAGAAAGAAAGAGAGATCGGATGATTGTTGTTTGATTGCAGTAACTTGTGTCTTGTTGCAGAGATCTTTGTGTCACGAGTTTGAATGTTCTTGTGCGGATTCTTAGCTTAGGTTTTTAGAACGATCGTGCTGAGAACGTGTTAAGAATGTATGGGGGAATTGTATGTCTTTATTGCTTATGTCAATCGTGTATACATGGTGCCCTTTATATATAGGGATTACAAGTAGATAACTACAAACATGGATAAGGATAAGTACAAAGTATAATCCATATAGGTTTAGGAATAGAAGATCATAAACCCAGCCGGATTAGGTTTAGGTATGCAGCTGGTCGAACCATCGGTCTTGGTCGGTCTGGTCGAACCGTCTTGGTCGACTGAACCTTTATTGGTTATGGCATCCACACGACATGGTTAATACATAATCTTATTTTTTTCTACTAAATGAAAACTGTGTACCTACAAAACTGCATTTTTGATAATGCATATTCCATTAACACATGATCCATGTCCTATATATTCATACACTTAGATTATATAAGAAATTTTACCAAGAAATTTTAGTAAATATGTCAATATAACCAGTAAACCTTGCTATCTATAATAATCGAAGTGAATAATTTTTTTATTATTTGCGTGGATTTTCTTAAAAGAATAACTATCAAAATTACTCTTTTAGGTATATCTCCTCAAAAATTGTCTCATCACATATTTCTTGCATCTTTTTCAAAAGAAACGGTTGATTTTATTTTCTTCTAATTACTGATATATGTTAAATAATGCTACTTAATTTGAAATTAAATTACTTTGTTTGTTAATTTTGAATGAAAACAATCCAAATTTTTGGAGGATGGGAGAATTTGATTTTTAGTTCTAAAATATTATACATAGTTAAAATGTAACAAACGTATATATACTTATATATACCATTATATTTCATATATTAATATAACCAATCCATTTTTTGTAGAAAGAAACACTTGTTGGATATATTAACAGTAAAGATCCCTCTATATATTAAAAAAGAAGTCACTTTGCCACATGTCACTCATACAGAGTTTCTCAGAAGAATTTGGGACATTTGATTGGTCGATTTTTTGGAATTTCTATATCATTTTTTAATTCATCGATCCCACTATTATAGGAAATTACCACTAAAATCGATCTCACTATTTAATTCATTGATCCCACTAATTGCAAGGGAAAACATAATTTAATGACCAATTAACATCACTTTCTAAATGACTTACATAATTAGTTAATAAATTACTTGCGCAAGAATATTAGTTAATACATGTAATAATTAGTTTCCTTATGATTAGTTAATACATGTAATAATTAGTTTCCTTATAACAAATAAATTACCTTCGCAAGAATATTAGTTAATACATGTAATAATTAGTTTCTTTATGATTAGTTAATACATGTAATAATTAGTTTCCTTATAACAAATAAATTACTTGCGCAAGAATATTAGTTAATACATGTAATAATTAGTTTCCTTATAATTACTTAATACATGTAAAAGTTAGTTTCACTTTGTATATATATAGGTGAATCTCGATGTCTTTACACCCACACATTCTTCTCTTTTGATCGCACAATGGATGGAACAGATCAATTGTTTAATCAGTATGCCAATGCATCTTCTGGTGTCATTGAGTAAGTAGACAAGATCACATTCCTTTTCTTTGTATTTATAATGCAAAACTCATTCACCAACAAGTTCTAATAACACTTCTTCTTATTATTACATCTAACAGTCCAGAAGGAATTGAGAAGCTTTGCTCCAGTTTGAAAATTCCTCATACCGATGTCAGGATCTTGATGCTAGCTTGGTAACCAATACTCTTCTTCTTCTTTATATGTCTTGGTTCCGAGCACAAGTGCATATCCTTCTTTTCTAACTCGCTTCTTACAGGAGAATGAAGGCTGAAAGACAAGGTTAATTCACCAAGGTAATCGCATTGCCTCCAATAAAGTTTATTAGATTCTTGTAAATTTTTTAATCTCTGTGCATTAAACCAAAACACCATGTAAAAAGAAACAGAAGGAGTACTTTTTATTTGTTTGATCTTAACTCGTTTTGTACACACCTATAATAGGCTGAATGGAGAATAGCACTCAAGGCGTTAAAAGTTGACACGATTAATAAATTGAAGAAAGCCCTTCCAGAACTCAAGAAAGAGGTTCTCATCATTTTTTGTTCTCTTTATTAAAAATTGATTAGCATTCTTTTTGATATCACAAGACCATCTCTAACCCATCTATATATTTAGACATAACATAGTTTCTCTATTTTAGAAAAAAATAATATAGAAGTGTGTTGGATATACTCTAAAAATTAAAATTGTGTTAATGTCTCATTGTTATTTCAGGTCAGAAAACCATTAAATTTTGCAGATTTCTATGCTTATGCCTTCCAGTATTGTTTGACAGGTAAAAAGCATCTGCCACTTCCTTATGAAACATGAAATTATATGACTTGTGTGACATTTGATATAACTATTATTATTGTTATTATATATCCATGCAGAAGAAAAACAAAAGTGCTTAGACATTGAGACTACATGTCAACTCCTAGATATGGTCTTAGGATCAACATTTTGTGCCCAGGTTAACTACTTTGTCGACTATCTCAAGGTTTGGCTCCACTTTTTTTCTTGTCTTCAAACATCTTTGTTTCAAAGCTTTTATCAGTTGTAAAAAACCATATCAACCTATCATGAACAGATACAGAGTGAATACAAAGTCATCCAAATGGACCAGTGAATGGGATTTTATCGATTCTGCAATGAGGTACTTTACATATTTACTTGCTCCTCACTAGCCACCAAGTGTTATTTGCATCTAATGTGAATTGTTTCTTTTGCATTATACAGATAAGTTTCCCAGACATGACCAACTACAACCTAGAACATTGGTGGCCATCTATTCTTGACAGCTTTTTTGAGTGGATGCGTGAAAAACAAGCCTGAAAAGTTGCACCATCACATTCAATATTACTTTACATTTGATTATTGTTACCCACCCTTGATGAACAGATAGTGCTTGCCATTATACAATGTTCTGCTCTTTTCTTGAGCTTTGGTGTTGTCGGCTCATGTTGCTTTTTCATCATTAAGTATTTTTTTTGCAAATTATATTTCATTTCTTGAATAGATAAGTGATATAGAATATATCCTCCTTTTTTTCAGAAAAGCAAGTCAATAGATTTTGATTCTTCTTCTTTACTTAACTTCTTTATCAAAGATTACAAAACACAACCGCAATTAGGTAAAAGAAAAAGAAAAGATTAGAAGTGGATTTTACTTATGGTCAAGTGGTGGAAGAGCTGAGAATCAATGTCGTCGATGAAGGTTGCATGGCACGACGAGGACTTCTTTTCCTGCTTCGACCACGAACTTGACCTGAAGGAGAGGAAGATGATGGCGAAGGAGTATCAGTAGTAGACCTCTCTCTGCTTGATACACTTGTAGGAGCTTCACATGTTTTGTCTTGGTTGACTCGGTTATTCCCGAGCTTGGTCGCGTTTATGGTTGCAGGAAGTACACAATTGCATATTAATTCTATATTTTAACACACAACAAAGAAATAGTCTTTTCATGTATGTTCAAAAATGCACAATGATGTAAAACTTAAAGCCAAGGCCAAGTCTAAACCTACTCAAGCTGAACTTGGTACTCAAGCATAAATATGAAAATCTTTCAAGCAAAACTTGGTTCACAATCTAGGGTTATATTGAAAATTCTTGAAGATAGACTCGGTTTTCACTTGTTTAATCAGTATGCCAATGCATCTTCTGGTGTCATTGAGTAAGTAGACAGGATTAACAATTCAATGTATTGGTTGAACAAGCTTACACTATGAATAGACTCATCAACAGTAAGAGATGGATTATCATGTGTTAACATTATATTACTTAAGTTAGCAAAAAAACATTATATTATTTGTATATATGTATTTAGAGCACCCTGTCTAATTATGGAAGAGTCTCTACATACAAATATTAATATAAAAGTCAAAAGTAAAAAAAAGAAGTAAAGAAGCGATTTTTTAAGAGAAGACGTCCCTTGTTCAATTCTTTACGTGGTTGTCTATCAAATTTCAAGAGTTTTTATTTTAATTATAAATATGTTTTAGATTAGAATATTAATAAGTTAATGCTGAGAGACTTAATATAAGAAACTATCGTTAATAATGGCCTTATATAACATTTGTGTTGAGAGCCATTCAGTTGTTAAAGTCGAATCTGATACTAAGTTTTTCATTTGTTTAATTGAGTAGGTCCATCTGAATGGTAACTTCTATAGGACAATGTTTATCTTAATATTTTTACTACTTTTGTTTCAGGAAAATAAGGTGTATGCTGAAGTTGTCAGTGATGACATTGATGTCTTGTTAGGCTTTTGTAAGGTGTATGCTGGATTCGTCATAAATTTATTGATGAAGTGGATAAAATAAATGATTACATGCTTTCATAGTTGCCAGGTAACATGTTTTTGTGTTTACTCTTATGTTCGAGTAACTTTTTACATGTCACTAAAGAAAAGGATTTACATATGCTTTCAGGTGAAGAGAAGGTTTACCTTAGCTCTGACAGTATTATCCCATCCGATGTTGACGTAGAAGAAAATGTTGTATATCCTGCATAGTTTTTGAACAGTGTTATAGTGACTGGACTGCCTAGACATAATTTGAAGCTGAAGGTTGGTGCTCCTATTATGTGTCTCCGTAACATGGATGTTGCATATGGATTATGCAATGGTACTATGCTAATTGTTACTCAGCTACTTCCCCATGTGATAGAAGGTAGAATTATAACTGGAAACAATATTGCTGGAGACAAGGTTTGGATTCCTAGAATATTTGTAACACCACCTGACACAAAAATTTCCCTTCAGAATGCGTCGAAGACAGTTTCCGGTTACATTGGCTTTCGCGATGACTATCAACAAAAGTCAAGGTCAAACACTATAAAGTGTTGATTTGTTTCTGCCTAGGCCAGTGTTCTCTCATGTCTACGTTCCACTTTCAAGAATTAAGTCGAGATCTGGATTAAAAATCCTAATAACTAGTAAAGAAAGGAAGCCGGAGAAAAAAATATTGAATGTTGTCTACAAACAAGTTTTCCAGAATATTCCGTAGGCAGGATACATAATTGTTATCTACTTTTTTTCCAATAGATATATTAAAATATATAAACTGTTACAATTATTTATTTTTTTGGAATTTGCCAGATGGGTAGTGATGAGTATGAAGATCGATAGTATTTCATTGCCAATCAGTTTTCCGACTATTTCAATCATGGCATGTCACTTTAATATTTTTTCTGTTCAATAAAGAATAGAAAAAAATAAATCTTTCAAATTATGTAACACGTCCACTTGCTTACAAAATTAAATACATTTTTTTTGCAGGTTTCTAATGGAATTTGTTTTCATTATCGAGACAAGTACTTCATACTTGATCAAGTACTTCATACATGATATAATTTATGGATAGCACTTTCAATTTTATTATATTTTCTTTTAATATGTCTACATAAACTTTTCAAAAAAATAAAACATAATATATTTTTACCTAAAATAAAGACTTGCAACACATATACAATCTAATTCTAATTAGTGATAATATAAAATATGTTACTTCTAAAACTATACACTATTAATTACAGATTTGGAAAATAAAATATCTTCTTAAACACATAAATTATTTTGGGATGTTCCAATTATGCATACCGGAACGACTACCTCTTCATACTGAAGTTACTTTGTTCCATCTCATCCGTGTAAAATTCGAGTACCAACATTTTTGGTGCCTGATGCTTTCTCCCAAAGACGATGGTTTTATGATATAAAATATGTTACTGCTAAAACTTTGTACTACTTAATCCATAATTTGAATATGTTTATGTCCGCAGGTGGTGCGGACCGGTCACCTAGTATCCAATTATTTAAAGAGAATTTCATTGATGGAAATATTATTAGTTAGTGATTTTGAAGTTTGTAGAACAGCTGTTTCCAGTTACATATGAATGATCAGTAAAACAATTGAGAGTATTAATGACTCATTGGTTTCAGTTGAATTTGGAAATTTTCAATTTCTTAATTATGATGGATCCCATTTTCTAGCGAATACAAATCATCAGCGCTTGGTTATCAATGCATGTACTTAATGCATCTTAAAATATTCTGGTAATTAAGTTTGTTGGAAATTAAATCATTTAATTTAAATTATTTAAATTAAATTATTTCTATGTATGTATATATATGGAATTAAATATATTGGTTTAGTTACATTATATTGTCTATCATATATTGTTTTGTTGAAAGTTTTTCTTGTCTAATTTAGTTTGTTTATTCGGGTTTTATATAAATGTTCAAGTCTATTTAGACAATTTTGTTTATGCATATATAAGTATTAAAAACCAAGATTTTTATATATGCACACATTAGTTTATGCATAAATTTGATATATGTGCTACTTATTAATTAGATCTCAAATTACACATAAATAGAGAAAGATTGTTGGAGATCTAAGTGATTTTTTAGAAATTTTTTAGTAAACTATTACAATAGCGTAAATGAACAATTACAACTGATTAAATAAAATATGCGACGATTGGTGATTGAAACGTTTGATGATAGACCACTGCAATCTTTGGTAATGAACCATTGTAATTGTTGGTAATGAAATTATAATGTGTTGTTTAACAAACCATTGCAAATTTTGTTTATACTTTAGAGAAGATTTTGTGCCTAGTTGTCCAGAATTGCATAGGTAAGAATTCATGTGTCCTTTGATCGATACTCCCAGGTTAAAGCATGTACTTTTATTTTATGCAAAGAAATGAAATAATAGAGGGGCGAGTCAGACTAGTATTCGCTGAATTGTTGGTAAAATAGATTTGGTTGTTATACTAGGATATGGTATATAAAGTTCCTCTGTGATTGACTTGATAGGATGTGGTTGCAAAAATTAGGGTGACAGTTATACTTACACATTATGTGAGTCTCCGCTTTTTAAACCTCTTCCATAAGCTTTGTTTCTTGAGCAAGCAAAAAGTTAAGTCCGGGGGAGTTGATTTACCATGGACTTTACCTATTTTACCTATGATTAGGAATGGCAATTCGTGTAACTGCCCGCGGGCCTGGCCCAATAAATCCTGCTGCAGGGCGGGATTGGTCACTGACATTGAAGGCCCAAAATTTAGCGGGCCTAGCGGGCTAGGGATTGTGCGGAACTGGGCCTTGGGCGGGATGGGCCTGAAAGAGCCCGCGGGACATTTGAGGACCCGCAACACCATTTCTTCTTGTCACCTCTTCAGTCTTCACCTGAAGAAAAAACATGAGAGAGTGTTACACAATGGCAATTAAGAGGTGATCTTCCTTCCGTTGTCCTCTTTTTCTTCGATCAACACCATCGAAGATTCACCGAAAGAGGAATATAAGTTTGGATCACCTACAAATCTCCGATGATGGTTCTTGTGCTATGGCGATGGTGATTCAAGCTCCAATCTTGCTTCTGGTGTTCTCTTTGTCTTCGATCTGGAGCAAAGGACCTTCACCGAGAACTTATTGAGTGAGCATGCACTTTGGTCTAACTCTTATTGTTGATTTAAATGTTTTGTTCTCTTATTGAGTAATCATGCACTCGGGTCTAATTCTTTGTTGTCGAGTAAGAACTATATAATGTTGTTATTGTGTCATGGGTTGAGCATCTTGTGTTTAACTGATTCGTAGAAGGACTTTTGTTGTGTTCTTATCTCTATTGGCCTCTTTTTTTGCAGATAATATGCGCAGGATTCATAGAGATCGGAGTCCCGCGGGCCGACCCGCCAAGGGCCTGTGCAAGTCGCGGGTCGGGATTGGGTTGCACTTCTCGAGACCGCGTCCCGCGCGGGCCTGTACCGCCAAGACCCGCATCAATCTAGTACCGCGGCGGGGCGGGCTTAGGCGGGTCGGTACAACCCAATTGCCATTACTACCTATGATATATAGAGTCTTTTTAGAGTCTTTTATATGCATTTGATATTGCTTTAAAGTATTTACAGGTCCATATACTCATTGGAAGCAATTTGAGCTTTTGGGCTATTTTGGAGCATTTAGGATGCTCAGCAGAAACTCAGAGTCGCATCAAGATTCATGAATGAACCATCGATCGACGCCACATAGTGTGCGTTGATGGACAGTCAAGTCGACTGAGAGATTGGTGAAGGCTTGAGAAATTACAAGTTTTATCCAGAAGTTTCATTATTTGCAAGACAAGTCCAATGGTCGAAATTTAGACTATTTATTAGGATTTTCTATCTTAGGTTTAACCTAAGCCTAGAGGACCTAAGAAATTGTTGTCTTCTAAGTTACACAAGAGTTTGAGAATTAAGAGTCGGAACACATCATTACATTTATTGGAGAGAAAGATATGATCAACATTACAGAAAAGATCTTGAACTCCTATCTTTTTACTTAATTTATTCTATATAATTTATTCAGAATGCATGTTCTTTATTGCTATGAGTAGTTCACTGTTAGATTTAGGGTTATTCAATAGGAATAATGTATTGCTGATTTTGTAGAATTGTTAGGGTAATTCTCTTGGTTCTTTGTTTAAGTTACTCTTAATGCTAAGTTGAACTTGATCACCTCAACCTTAGAAATTAGGGTTCTATAGCGCAAGCGAGAGTTTGGTTATAACCTTGAATCTATCTTAAACAATCTAAATAACCGGTAATAAACGAGAGTTGAATTGAAAGTTTAGAGAACCCATCAAGCCGCGAAACCAATACTATTTAGAATGAGCATTGATCGACAATACCTAGTGGGCATTGATCGATACTCAGTTGAGATGCGCGACAGCAATCTCCTAAATCCTAAGGTTTAAGTTCATAACGATGCTTAATGAAACCCTAGCAATCTATTAATTTGTAGTATCTAATATTACCTAAGAATTCTCCCTAAGTCTAATTTCTTAATTTAATCCTCACAAACCAAATCAATTTTGAAATCACTTTTATTTTTATTGTTATAATTCATCTAGCTTTAATTCAAAAACAATAGGTCTATTGTACAATCTTAGAGTATCTGTGGATTCGATCCCTAAGTAGTACACCGAATCTCTTATTTGAGAGAGTAAAAGTGGGAAATAAAGTTAATTTGAAAGTGAAATAAAAACCCCCACATCATTGGCCACTAATAATAAATTGTACAAAATTTACAAATTATAAATCACCAAATCACAAGGTAAATGTAACATCAGTTCAAAATCTATTTTCAAAAAAAAAAATCAGCTCAAAATCTCCAAAATCAATTGTTTTGTCAACGATTGAAAGTTGAAATATTGAGATATTTTAATTAATGAATAGACCAATGTAAAATTATATAAGAATAATATATATATTTTCTTTATTAAGTTAGAAGTTATAACTTTTTCATATGTGATTTTTAGATAATTCCTTATAAAGTTGATTAAATGAAATTTTGTATTTGCATAATAATATCTTAACAAATTTGAACTTAGATTTTCATCTACTATATTTCAAAAGTACACTTTAAAATAAACATTTTGTTCAAGTGTTTAATATAAAACTACCATTAATTTAAAACAAAATCCAGGATCTTCATTAATAACATTATAATTTTTAGTTATAATGAAACCACTATAAATTATGGGCATAAATCATCTAATTACACGCTTTTTATATATCGAGTTTAACATTATCACATTTGCATTGATTCTTACGAAGACATATATCTAAACCTTATAGTCACATTCAATGATTTAACCTTAATTTGTCTATTCTTATCATTACTATAATTCACACACGGACGCACATATATTTATATTTACATTTTTATAATTAAATATTTATTTTTATTAATTATAATATATATTATTATAATTTATATAAAAAATTAAACTCAATAATTTTATAGTTTATATTAAATATATTTTTGTACCGTCAATTGTATCATTCACATTTTTAGAGCATCACCCGCTCATCCGCAAGAGTGTACTTTTCAGTGGGAGAAATTTTGTTTTTACCATAACTTTTTGGATAAAATAGAATTAATTCAATTTTCTAAATACCTATAAAAAAAATAGAAACTCAACCTCACCCCTTTAATGCTAAAACTTAAACAATAATCACTAAAGTATAAACCCAAATGTTAATAGATTTTTTGATAGTGTGTATTTTTGCAAAGTGGTACTTAAATTATGCTATTATTAACAAATTCTCTTTTCTGTGGATCAAATTTAATATATGATATTATATTATTTAAAATTGTGTGCCATATATTTGATACTATTTTAGTTATTTTAAGATTAACATTATAGGACGTTATGTTTATTAATTAATGACAAACACTCACCTGCTTTCATTAGCTATTTTATGCTTAACATAATAAAAAACTGTCCATATTAATTGTTTATTATATAGTTATTTTAGATTATGTTTAATATTAATTAGTTTCCATCTAAATTAGGTATGATTTATAGATGTTTTAACTAACAAAAATAATAAAATTTAAAATTTAAGAGCTAATTTATAATATTTATTAATTAATTTAGTATTAAGTTTATATGGATTTGCTGTATATTTTATTTACAAAATTATTTATTTAATTAGGAAAAGACTTTAAATGCTTAAAGTTAAATTTAGTTATTATTTTAGTGGCATTGAGATGTAAATATATTATAATTCTAAGAGTTATTTTATAAGTGAACTCCTCTTTTAATAAGATAGATTTTGTTTACATAAACTATATCTTTGAATTATGGGGAAATTGCAATTCTACCACAAGTTTGATACCATTTTACAAATTTATCTTTAATGAATGACCATTTTTAAAATATTTTAATTTTTGATGAAAATAGATTTAGTTAATTTTTATAAATATTTATAATAAAAAAAGAAACTCAATCCCACCCTTTTTAACACTAAACCTTAAACAATAGTCACTAAAGTGTAGATCCAAATGTTATTATGTTTTGATACTGTGTATTTTTGCAAATTAGTATTTAACTTATGATACTTAGCAATTTCTCTTGAATTATGTGTCTGGCTACATAATTTTCACATATTGAAACTAAGATTGCAAGAAATTTAGTAAAAAAATTGAACCGAACTTTTAACCACAAGTAAAATTCGGTTATTTTACAATTTTACTTTTATATTTAGCACAATTAATGTTGATTATATAATAAATAATAATATTCAATATTATTATGGTAGTATAATTAATGATATGTTGTATTTTTAAGGTAATATAATTAATGAATTAGTTAAAATAATTAAAAAAATAGAATGAAAATTAATGTAACAACTTATTGAAAGAAAACTAAGTTCTATCTGTACTTAATTTTAATAATATAGATGATTCTTGCTTCCTCAAAAATAAAATTATATTATTATGTTTCAAATTTCAACGAAAGGTGAGATTAACATTTTATACTAATCCTTTTCTTATTAATAAAAAAGAAAATTTTAAGAGTAATTTTAAATTTGTAATATATTTACAATTATGTCTTTTTGCTAACGTGTCAGTTTAACATATTTCTTCAGCCTCCTTTTATATTAACCCTCTTTATCTACACTACTAGGTTGAGATATGCGCCTTGCGCAGGATAAACATAATATTTGTTTATTTTATCGAACGAATTCCACAGTTTCATAATAAAATTATGAATTAATAACAATCAATAATAATGGATAACAATTGTGTATAATTTTATATTTTTAAAATTTAAAACATAAAATATAAATTTTGTACTTAGTATATGATTTTTGAACATGGCAGATAAGATAGTACATGTTTATTTTGCAACTTAATAGTCCATTTTTGAAATATTAGAATTAGGCTGGATAAGATTTGTGAAGCCCAGTAAATCTGTACCAAGGATTTATCTTCGCATCTTTATCCCACCTACAAATTGTCGGCAACAAAGAAAGTTTCCTAGAAAAAAAATCAATTCGACAAAGAGATTTTAGGGTTCAATCTTCAGTAATCTATCTCAGGCTTTTGATTCTTGTTTTCTTCACCTAATAGGTAAATACTTCTTCTTCCATGTCTTTAGTTGTTAAGTGACTTTGACTTCTGATTTCGGTTCTTCATTTTAAAAATGATGCATGAAACTAAAAATTCTCTTATGGATATTTATCTTTAATTCTGATATGGTTGTCAACCTTTAGAAGATACATATAGCAGCTATGACTCAATAATTTTATACTTATGGTTTGCTTAGATTTCCTTTTTAGGTCTATTCAGAAGACCACAAAATTATGAAGGCTAATATTTAAATTTGTTTGGTTTCCAAACAGATGTTGGATGGGAGAGAGTGTTAATTCAAAAAAGAAATGCAAAAAGATGTTACCAATTTTGAAGAACAGCTATTTTGTTTTGAAGATCGTTCTCACGGAAGGTAGAGAGACGTTTAATAATTGTTATTTACTAATTGCTCAAATAGCAATTTTTCTGGAAAAGCAAGCCACTGTCTAACGAATCTACACACCAAAGGCAATATACAACAGATAAAATGAGAACTCTCTAATTCCTTGGCTGCTAATAACAGGTATTAAACGTAATTAAAAGTACTTATTTAAATGCTAGTATCCTTTTTAGCAAAATTTAAAATGTTTAAAGAGTATAGATGTTTCTTGAATTCAAAAACGTTGAGAACAATTCTATTACAATAAAGGTGACTTCTCTCCCTTTTTAAGCTGTCCACGTCATCAAAGAATGAGTGGTATTGTTGAGTTACCTGTCACGCCGAAAACGTAAGCTTACATGCATTTATTCTCTCAAACCAAGCTATTGGTTTCTGTGGGCAATTGAGGTGTGTGACTGGGCTTTATAAAAATTAATAGATTGCAAGCCCAAAATGTACTAACACTTCTTAGGCTCTTACCCCGTCTTTATTCATCATCGTCGAATCATTTACCCTCTAACCAACTATGCAAAAAACTCCAATAATACGCCTTTACTCTGCCTTCACACCAAGCAATAATTCTTCTCATTAAAATTTTATTCAATCCACGAAACCCACTACGTCCTAATTTAATTTCCCTTTATCACTTCCTCTAGATTTCTGAATTTGTTCATATAAATAGGGATGGAAGCATCAACAAATCTCATCCCTTCCTCAACTTCTTTGCTTTATTTGCCTTTTTAACATGTTTACGACGATGGCAAATAATCAACTGTTTCTTTATGAGCTGAAGTCCGGTTGTTATAGGCAAATTGTTGTGGTGCATCTTCTTCGCTACTGGGAAATCTGCAAAATGAAAGAAGGTGAGGAGCTCATGGGGTATTGACTTGCTGCTTCTAGATGATAAGGTTATCCTACTAAATTTATAATTACCATTCCAAAATTTGTGACATAAAGAACATCGTTGTCATGTCATGACATCGGCAGCAACCGCCGAGAACCAGGATATGCAGAAGAGGGTAAACTCAGCAAACTTTAGTTCTATGGATTGGTCGCATACACAACAATAGGCTGATGTGATTCATAATTCCCATGATCTTGCTCAGTTGGATTTTGGTTCTCTTTAGTGAAGCTGACATACATGTAGTTATAACATATGCACAGTTCTGTGAATCTTCGTCTCATGGATCATTAACAATATCAAACAAAGTTAAAATAAATATGAATTATTGATTAAACTATTTATGTCTGCTTACTTAGCTCTACTTGCAGATCGACTATTCCTTAATACAACATCTGACACTCATTTCTACTTTGACAATGAAAGCGGCTCTGGCTAGAACTTCTTCCAAGAGTAAGAATCTTGAACAACAGGATGTTTGTATCAGTTCCCTCCTACACACCTCAAAAATCTTACACCTTCTCAACTGCAGATTGCGTGGGAGTGACGCCAGCTGATCATCCAGATCTGTTAATTGTGGAGGTGCATAGAAAATAGAGTATCGACGTGTATCTTCTGCAATGGCTCTGACTCCATGGGTCCAGAACACTTCCAGAACCAAAACCAACCGGCGGACAAACGAAGTGATACCAAAACATCACCTGGATTACCTAACGTATTGTGCGGAAACATTGATGGGGAAGCTCTGTTTCCTGCGCAAGAGGGTTCCATCAAGAAGGCACACAAGACTTTATAACACAACTGAAATCATCTCCTATGTCTTGAAATTATCCTAACAATAAAAAAAATTCCTTACGATTATCACTTATCGTCTTCATCGCCGTAACCCAACTTCTTCTCTCTAAGTAAGATGATTTTTTAAAAAATTGATATTTAAGAGAGATGTCTCCCGTAAAGCTAGCTTACCCTCCTCCCACAAGTTTTACAAACGACAAGCTAATTACACTCTTCCATGCTTAAATTGGTGGTATATGTGCCCAAACAGGTTTCGATTATATATTATGGAGCTGTTGAGCCAAATAGTGGAAGCTTACAAATCTCACTGGAAGATGAAATTTAAGGGAAAAACAGGTTCTGGTTCTCAGATTCTCACAAGTTTTATGTGCTATACTAACCGTAACAAGCATGGTGACCAAATAATATATATTAATATATGTATCTATATATATAACAAATCACCAAAGTTACTTTTACAATATAGAAATTACAATCAAACGAATATGAAATAACATTAAACATATTAATTAAAAATGTAAAGATGTCAGGAAAATTATATCGTATATTTTGTGATTAAAAAATTCCAGTCACATAATGGCTACAAATCTAAATAAAAACTAAATTAATAAGTATAAAATTATGTGTATCAAATAGTTATATAATTTATATGAAATTTAATTTGAAATTATATTAAAATACAAATGCTTTCATTGTTTTTTCTCTTCAACCCAAAATGCAAAAAGCTATACATACTAATACATAAATATATTCAGAACCTAAACCTTTAATTTACAATGAAAATGGTAATTCCAAAAAAAAACTATTAAGACAGTAAAAAAATAATTAAGCAAATAAATATAAATCGAAAGCAAAAGTAAGTAAAATAAAGCAGAAAAATAATTTAGATTTTTAATTATTGTTGCAAATATAAATCGACAAAAATTAGTCATTAGCCGTTGAAATGCCTATAACAATAATCATTATCATATTAGGAAACCAAAATATGAATAAATATAATTGTAAAACATCACACATAATTTGATATAGTTAACTTATCATGAAATCACTAATCGTAATCATGTTGTAAAAAGAAATTCACTAATCGTGAAATAAGCATAAAAAACATGCCAAAATAAATTATTGAGGAACACACAAATAAAAACATTAAATTGAAAAACAAATCAATATATTCAATAAACTAGATAGAAATAAAGCCTTCAGACAAAAAAAAAAACAAGATAGAAATAGAAAAAAAAATGAACCCGTGCGCATGTTCAAAACCTTCCATTCCACAAGTTTTTTCATGTTTTCCTATTGGGACCTTTGGTTTAATCGACATTACTCATTTAACATTTAGACCAACTGATTTGAGCTGACAAACCGTTGCTTTCCTCTAATGCCTCCATCGGTTTAACATTGTCATTGCCCTATGGCTAAATCTAGACTTTACCACCTTTCTAAATTCGACTCTGGTATGCCTTAGATCATCATTCAAACGACGTAATTCAGATTGCCATTAAGATTCCTTTTTTGCAATTAAAGTTTCTTAAACCAATCCCGCTATGAAAAACAGAAAAATACACCAAGTGATTACAATGATGATGGAACAAAGTACACATTTGTCCTATTTAACTTTCATGTAGGATAAATGTCACCCACATTAAACTATAATAATTGTTTGTATAGAAAAAATAAACTCATCACTATGAGATTGAAATAACTAAAATAGACATTGTGAGGCCAAATGTTTAACCATAAATTTATTACGACTCACTTGATATAAGAATAAATCTCAACCATTTTTCAAATATAAATACCCCATGTAAAACAACGATGACAAACTTCTAAGCGCCAAAAAAAAACAGTTACTCACCGGACTATGGGTTCCAAACTTAAACGACCAACAACACA
Organism: Moricandia arvensis; assembly: GCA_905132765.1. Taxonomy (NCBI): domain Eukaryota; kingdom Viridiplantae; phylum Streptophyta; class Magnoliopsida; order Brassicales; family Brassicaceae; genus Moricandia; species Moricandia arvensis. The sequence goes on along the minus strand of CAJHQP010006056.1, from coordinate 18,266 downwards.
AAGATTGTTGAAAGCACGCAGAGGTTTTGAAATATATTAGCCGATCACTTCTTCTCCAATTCCAATTGTTCATACAAATCAGTATCAGAAGCATATAAACTCACATCACTTTAATTCCTCCTCCAAATTACTTCATGCAATCACTTCCTGGCGCACAACATCTCTAAAAAGCTAACATCATTATCACACATGTGACATGTCAGTTCCAAATGCAAACCTAATGCACTATCAACTTACAATTTTTCAGAAACTCAAATAACAAATAATGTATGATCTTAGAAAACAAAATTATAAAAATGGTTCAACGTTACATGTTAACAAATAAAATTTACAATATGATCTTATAAAACAAATTATATTTATTATATTCAATTTAAAGTAATTTTAAATGTTTTATAATATTAAAATACATCTTAATTTAAAGAATTTTATTGTAAACTTATCCGCCCGTAGGGCGGGCCAACCCCTAGTAAGAAATAATTGCAACTAAAAGTAAAAGAAAATTAGAAAAACTTCTTGCTTCTTTGCAAATATGATAGGCCTTCAATATGCTCTTTTTGGTATCGTGGAAAATGATAGAAGTTATTGGTTTCTGTAAGTACACATTATAAATCCTAAGTAAATTTAAGTATACATAGACATACTTCAGTCGGAATTGCCTGAATTTCAGGTTCAAACAAAAATTTAGAACACTCATCAACATGATTGAAGCCACCTATAAATGTAACACAATCTCCTTATTAAGGCACATATCGCGAATATAAACATTAATACATAACAGTAGAATAAATCAGGTACTTTCTCCCCAATCAATTCTCTAAAACTTTAGTACACATCACTACATTAGCACAGTAGAAGACCAATATTCATGTAACTCTTGAGCTAGATTTCCATATGCAACACACTTAATTTCTACGAACATGTTATTTTAATATAGTCAATATTATAGTATGTTCCTTTATAACTTTACAAAGTTAATAAAACATTAAAAAGAAACCAAAAAGAAAAACTAACAAAAGAATCACATTAGACCATCTCAATAGTTTTTCCACCAACTATGAAATATTTCTTCCACAACCGAATTATCTTGACTTTAATTTTCCATATGGATTTGTACGGTTTCAACTCCTAAATCGAATTGAAAGTAGGCATTGCTTTTTGAGTGATCTTTGTTTTTAGGTTGCTATGTTTATAGGTTTTTGGTAGTTTGTGGTTTTTATTAGCCGATTTAAAGTGTTTATATAGTACTCTTAAGCCTTGATGAAAAAGTTATGCGTTATCACCAAATAAAACATACGGAGATCTCTGAATATAAAAAAAAGAGAAAATTTTGGCCTAAATGATTCATAATTCACTCATAAAATATATGAAACTTTTATTAAGTTGATAATATCTAAAGAGGAGACAACTAAATCGTTAAGGTACATCCCATATTTATTTTAGCTCATTAATCAAATCGATGAGCTTGGAAACTAAGTTTTGTCCTTATTATTAACTTTCCTTTATTTTGAAGCTAACGAATCCACTATTATGTGTTATTATTATTATATTTCTTTCGCATTCCTTACATTGAAACTTTGAATAATTCAAATTAAGAGTAAATTATTTACATATCCCATAGATCACTATGTACCCATTTTTTCATATATACAGGTTTCCTTTTTTTTCTCTGCCATATACGAATCACCTCTATAACATATCCCATTGATCATGTATGTACCCGTTATAACATAAAAGTTCAAGGAAAGCTAATGTAGACAACTCTTAAAGATGAAATCCAAATCAAACATTGGGTCTAATTGATGTAAGTAAACCGGAAGGTAATTTGTTTTTGTTGCTAAGGATTAAACCAATTGTTAAATTACAGATGTTATTGATCAAACAAATTGGCTGAAACAAATGGTGATATATTTAATTTACACCTTTGATGCTGGCTGAAAATCTATAATGCCAGGAATTACCATTCTATCACCATTGTAATGCATCAATTATTTAAGTTTGTACACCAAATATAAGTGGCTGAAACAGTCCAAGATAGAATGGTGGAGCTCTGTCTCACATCAAAATTTTCTTTTTGTAGGCACAAATATAGTTTGAGATGCATGGAAGCACTATTAGTTGACAATAGTGTTGGTTTGATGAGATAAATAGAGAACCAAGGTTGGTATGTTCTAATAAATTGGCGGTTAATATAGTGAACATAGAGCAATTTTAAGTTGAAAATGGTGTTGGTCTGATCACATAAATAAAGTGAGAACCGAGTGGGTACGTTCTAATAAATTGGCGGTTAGTAAGAGTGTGAACATAGAACAACAGACATCCCCTATATATTATTTGAGAATCATTTAAAAAGTTGTAACCTTAAGTTTGTAAGAATTAAAAATAACCTCAATCCTACGTGGCATAGTTCTTTGACTTCTATTTTCAAATCCCAAGGATTCTAGAGTATCTGATATAATGTATAGTTTTAAAATAATATTCTCTAGCAATATAATATTCCGTAGGCTATAATTGGTCGCATATATTAAATATTTATTGTTTCACATGCTTTCCTTAAATAAAACCTACGGATTACCTAATATGATCAAATATATATATGACAATTAATGATTTTAAACAATAAAGATTTGATAACAATCTGTATACTTTTTTCATTTGTTTATTTCTTTATTATTAAAATAAATTACACAATTACATTAATCATATAATAAAAATCTAGATTTTTTTGTGTATGTTGTATTTCGAATTTTTCAAAATGAGTATAAATTACTAAAACTGTTAAAAACCCCACATAAACTTTTAAGATCAAGGTTTTAATTTTTTTTTTCTATACTAAAATATAATGATTAGAAAACCATATGAAGAAATAATTTTAGTTTATATATATTTAACATCATTTTAATTAAACTATACATCGTATGAAAATACATACTTATATTTTGATATTTGCCTTGAAACATATATTGAAAAGTTAATATTTTAATTTTGAAATATGTCATTGTTTTTTTTTAAATGATTATAAATTATTGAAACTACTAAACATCTCACATTAAAAAAAATCATTGGTTTAAAGTTTTGTTACACAAATATGTAAATAATCATAAAATCATATGAGTAGAAACCTCATTTAATTAATATTCATATTAAAAGTGTGTTATATTACTATGTTTATATCATTTAAATTTAATTATATATCATATACAATATATAAGATTGATTATTTTGCTTTATTTACCCTAATTGTGAATAAACAAGAGTAATAGTTAAATTTATATGCATACGCCAATTTATTACATAATAGTAACTGATTTCTTAGTTATTTAATATGTATTTATTATTTATTATTATAATATGCAGAAAAATATAAAATAAATAATAAATATAAAATACTTATTATGCATAAAGTGCAGATCTTAACCTAAGTATGTATCTCTTTAATTATTTTAAATCTGAAGTATTTTCTAAAACAAACAAAATGAGAATAAAATTCAAAATAAATATTTATATCGAGTAATAACCAAATATAAAAAAAACATAGCAAGAGAAAAATGGAAGATAAATAGGACTGACACGTGAACGTAAACTTCTCATAACCATAATTAATTTTTAAATTGTTAAATCATGATATAAAACTGAGTTAATTTTTAATTTGTTAATTTTTAATTTTTTAATATTTTAAATTATTATGGTTATGTTAAATCATGACCATAATTAATTTAAATTATTTATTTGTATTTGAAAAACTTAAAATATTGTTTTAAAAATAATTTAAAAATTAACATAATTTTTTTATAAATTATTTTAAAAATAATAATTTGTAAAATAATATAATTTTCTAATATTACTAGACAGATAAATAAATTATATTAAATTAGTTTTGAAACTTTATATATTTAAATGTAAATATTTTATCAATTGGCTTCTTAAAAACATTAGGGAGCTTGCTAATACTCTACCAATCAAGCGCAGTAATACGCCATTTATTTTCCATCACTCGAACACTGAAAAGTGAAAAGATATATGAAAACAGATCCATTAAATTCTAAGATTGATCTACATTTCTAATTAAAATTGTTTCTGATCCTACGTATAGATAATTATATAAAAATTTCAAAATTCTTAAATTTCAAATACATACAAAAACAATCATATGTAAATTTTAAATTTGTCAATACTAAAATTTTATATTTTAATTACATATATTCACCCTGCGCAAGGCGCAGGTCTTATCCTAGTATTTTTTAAAATCATGTTGGACGAAATATTTAGGTTAGTGGCAATTCATGTAAATTTTCTAGTAATGAAAGGGGAATTAAATAACTTGAATGAGAAGGACTGTGGGCTTGACATGTCAGCAAAATGACACTATTGTAATTAAAGTACAAAATAAAGGTTATTCTTTAAAAATGTTTCTCTATTAATAAGTAAGGGATTTTGTTTACAATATCAATTCTAAAATAGAGATAAAGACTAAAATAGACTTTAAAAAGTTTTTGTCTCCAAATAGCACTCAAAGAGATAAAAAAACAAAATAGATTTTATTAAAATTGTAAATATACATTTATACCCCCTTGGGTTAATTAATCTAAACTTAGGGTTTAGAGTTATGGGGTGTGGTTTTGAAAGTGAGGTTTAAAATTAAAAAAACAAAAAAAATATTTTTTAAAAAATAAAAAAGATCTGTTTTGGTCATTTTTTTCTTAAAGTCTATTTTTATGAAAAAAAATCAAAAAAGTCTATTTGAGAGATTTTCTGTTTTAAATATATATATATATACATATTTAATACGTATGGTGTACTCTTCTGTGTGGGCTCCACAAAATTATTTATAACATATTTTCAGCGAAAGGGAAGGACAAACTTGCGGATTACACACACAAGCCCATACATAAACAAATTTGATACCATTTCATAATCATGGACATCAGTTTCAGTATGTTAACGGTAAAACAATGGATTGCTATAAAAAAGGCTCTTATTATAGAAAAATCAATATGGAGAGAGTTGCTAAATATAAGGGTTAGGTTGCAATATATTACTAATTTGACTATAAAAACTATTTGATTATAATTTTAAGATATCAATATATTACTAATTTTTTACATACACAAATATCTTTTTACGTGTTTTCACTCAAGTTAATCTCCCTAGTAATATGCAATATAATTTTTCTATATCGCAAATCGAAATAATTAACATTCTTGGTTTGGAATGCATTTCAAAGATCTTTACAAGGTAAACTTTGTATTGATTCCGGTAATATATGGATGTATTCATATCACTATTTTGCTAATAACATAGGTTTCCAAATAAAAGGGAATTATGGCCATCACAGTTCCTGTGGAATGAGATTTTTGTCAATCACACAATCTTTGCCATGACATTACCATATTACCGGTATTAGAATAGGAAAGTTTGTAAAAACGATTCTATCATTTTTCTTAAACATGGTTCGCCTCAACATTGCTACCTTTATGGACATACACATTCATTTGTGTTTCATATTGCATTATTGATTGGGATACATTCATTCTACTATATAAACTAGGTAGAGACATGTGCAAGGCGCATGATGATGAGATTGTAGTGTCAATAAAAATTGTATTTTATACTTTTGAATATTTTGTATAAATTTGATTACATAGTAGTCTGAAATACTCAGTTTTAGTATTATGTGCTGTTAAAGGGTGAGGTCTTGGGTTCGAGTAGCGCCAAGCGCACCAATAACCCACCTGTGAGCGAGGCCTAGGGGTGATTTCGGGTAGGTTGTATCACAGGGGAGGGGTTAGGGTCGATGCGCTGCAGCGCCAGCTGATCCGCCCAGTTGTGGGGTAGGCTGTTATATAAAAGTTGACTTTTTTGTGACAGCCCTCCCCGTGGGATCCAGCTGGCGCTGCAGCGCATCGACCCTAATCCCTCCCCTGTGATACAACCTGCCCGAAATCACCCCTAGGCCCCGGCTCACAGGTGGGTTATGATGCGCTTGGCGCTACTCGAACCCATGACCCCACCCTTTAACAACCCTCCCAAAGAGAAGCTGTCACCAATTGATCTGCAGGACAATTGGTGACAGCTTCTCTTTGGGAGGGTTGTTAAAGGGTGAGGTCATGGGTTCGAACCTCACCAATAACCTATTTGTGAACCGAGGCCTATGGTGATTTTGGGCAGGTTGTATCACAGGGGAGGAGTTAGGGTCGATGAGCTGCAGCGCCAGCTGGGTCCCACGAGGAGGGCTGTTACACATACTTTATAATATTTTGAAAAAAAATTACTAATATATAATGTATAATTTTACACATATAGTTTCTAATATTGGCAATGTATTCAGTTTACTTGATTGACATGAGCCGTATTAAAAGTGAAAATTATTTGAACATGTTGCATTTGTGTTGGACCAAGAATGTTGCAGAAAGATACAAAGTGTAAGAAACATTATAGTAAGAAATACTATAAACATATAATGATAAACTCATCATATTGTTTTTTTTTTGTAAACTAACTCATCAGATGTTTCAGTAAATTTACTCTAGTATTGAAAACTATATTAATACTTTCATCATCTTCAGCAGAATATTGATTCCATAAAAAGATAATTTTAACCTTAATGAATTTGAAAAACTTCAAATCTGAAATGGAGTTAATCGTAGTGGCAAATATATAAGTTCTAGATAGAAAAAAAAAGATTATTTTTCTGGTTTAGGAAATGACTAAATAAGTCACATCCCTTCGTTTATTTATGTTATAGTAATCTATTGCAAGAATATATTCAATTAGTGATATATATTCAACTTGTCAGTCACAGGTTGATTAGTAAACTTAAGGAATCATCGTTATATTTCTAAATTTAAAGATTGACGTTCACTTGAAGTATTTCATTTAGTTAATTCTATATATATACTAGATAGAGACCTGCACCTTGCGAAGAATAAAATTATGATTAAAATAGTATAATTTAATTTACATTTTTTATATTTATTTGTCCAATATCATATGACACACATTTTGCATATCAAAAAGATTTATAGGTTATAATCCTACACATTACGTATATCAAAATGGTCTGATGAACAAAATACTTACATTACTAAGACTTAATTTGTTAGTAAACACAGTTTATTTTAATAAATAAAACAAATAATTATTTATATGGGCTCTGAAAATCGACAATAAATTATTAATGGCACTAAAATTTAAACTTTTACAAATAAATTAAGTATCACTAATCCATCTAAAGCATGTTTTCCGTAATAAGCAAAACCAATAGCTGATCCTCATAAATTGAACATAACTTATACTTTGCGGTGACTTCAAGGATGTTGTCGGATATGTTGTATTTTATAATAGTATTTTATTTAATAATAGTATTAGATTTTTTAATAGTTTTAATATTTACACTTTACACAATGAGATGAGACATAGAAATCCAAATAGGAAAAAAAAAGTGAAATATGATGGTTGAGATGAGACTCATGTTTTACTTCCTAAGTCATGTTTATATACACCATTGGTCATAGGCTTTACAACTATTTGATCATGTACAGTTGGGTGAAAGATGCAATAACATTTTTGATTTGTTAGTGTAATCTAATTTAAATATATTCATAGTTAGAAAAAATAATTAATACCACACAAGAAAAATGTGTGTGCCTCATGTTTATTGTAGAGCAACCGGTGATAATAGTTGTATATGGAAATTGCAGTAATAGACACATTAAAGAATTTTATTGTAAACTTACACCGCCCGTAGGGCGGGCCAACCCCTAATAAGAAATAATTGCAACTAAAAGTAAAAGAAAATTAGAAAAACTTCTTGCTTCTTTGCAAATATGATAGGCCTTCAATATGCTCTTTTGGTATCGTGGAAAATGATAGAAGTTATTGGTTTCTGTAAGTACACATTATAAATCCTAAGTAAATTTAAGTACACATAGACATACTTCAGTCGGAATTGCCTGAATTTCAGGTTCAAACAAAAATTTAGAACACTCATCAACATGATTGAAGCCACTATAAATGTAACACAATCTCCTTATTAAGGCACATATCGCGAATATAAAACATTAATACATAATAAATCAGGTACTTTCTCCCCAATCAATTCTCTAAAACTTTAGTACACATCACTACATTAGCATCAGTAGAAGACCAATATTCATGTAACTCTTGAGCTAGATTTCCATATGCAACACACTTGATTTCTACAAACCTGTTATTTTAATATAGTCAATATTATAGTATGTTCCTTTATAACTTTACAAAGTTAATAAAACATTAAAAAGAAACCAAAAAGAAAACTAACAAAAGAATCACATTAGACCATCTCAATAGTTTTTCCACCAACTATGAAATATTTCTTCCACAATCGAATTATCTTGACTTTAATTTTCCATGTGGATTTGTACGGTTTCAACTCCTAAATCGAATTGAAAGTAGGCATTCCTTTTTGAGTGATCTTTGTTTTTAGGTTGCTACGTTTATAGGCTTTTGGTAGTTTGTGGTTTTTATTAGCCAATTTAAAGTGTTTATATAGTACTCTTAAGCCTTGATGAAAAAGCTATGCGTTATCGCCAAATAAAAGATACGGAGATCTTTGAATATAAAAAAGAGAAAATTTTGACCTAAATGATTCATAATTAACTCATAAAATATATGAAACTTTCATTAAGTTGATAATATCTAAAGAGGAGGCAACTAAATCGTTAAGGTACATCCCATATTTATTTTAGCTCATTAGTCAAATCGATGAGCTTGGGAACCAAGTTTTGTCCTTATTATTAACTTTATTTTATTTTGAAGCTAACGAATCCTCTATTATGCGTTATTATTATTATTATTTCTTTCGCATTCCTTCTATTGAAACTCCGAATAATTCAAATTAAGAGTAAATTATTTACATACCCCATAGATCACTATGTACCTTTTTTTCATATATACAGGTTTCTTTTTTTTGTCTGCCATATACGAATCACCTATATAACATATCCCATTGATCATGTATGTACCCGTTATAACATAAAAGTTCAAGGAAAGCTAATGTAGACAACTCTTAAAGCTGAAATCCAAATCAAACATTGGGTCTAATTGATGTAAGTAAACCGGAAGGTAATTTGTTTTTGTTGCTAAGGATTAAACCAAATGTTAAATTAGAGATGTTATTGATCAAACAAATTGGCTGAAACAAAGGGTGATATATTTAATTTACACCTTCGATTATGGCTGAAAATCTATAATGCCAGGAATTACCATTCTATCACCACTGTAATGCATCAATTATTTAAGTTTGTACACCAAATATTAATGGCTGAAACAGTCCAAGATAGAAGGGTGGAGCTCTGGCTCACAACACCTTTTTAATAGTATAATGACTCTGAGCAGAACAATAAATCAAAATTTTCTTTTTAGGTACAAATGTAGTTTGAGATGCACGGAAGCACTGTTAGTTGACAATAGTGTTGGTTTAATGAGATAAATAGAGAACCAAGTTGGTATGTTCTAATATATTGGCGGTTAGTATAGTGAACATAGAGCAATTTTAAGTTGAAAATGGTGTTGGTCTCATCAAATAAATAAAGTCAGAACCGAGTGGGTACTTTCTGATAAATTGGCGGTTAGTAAGAGTGTGAACATAGAACAACAGACATATTTTTTTAAAATCATGTGGACGAAATATTTAGGTCAGTGGCAATTCATGTAAATTTTCTAGTAATGAAAGGGGAATTAAATAACTTGAATGAGAAGGACTATGGGCTTGACATGTTAGCAAAATGACACTATTGTAATTAAAGTACAAAATAAAGATTATTCTTTAAAAATGTTTCTCTATTAATAAGTAAGGGATTTAGTTTACAATACCAATTCTAAATAGAGATAAAGACTAAAATAGACCTTAAAAAGTTTTTATCCCCAATTAGCATTCAAAGAGAAAATGACCAAAATAGATTTTATTAAGTTGTAAATATACAATTATATCCCTTGGGTTAATTAATCTAAACTTAGGGTTTAGAGTTATGGGGTGTGGTTTTGAAAGTGAGGTTTAAAATTAAAAAAAAATATATATTTTTTTCTAAATAAAAAAGATCTATTTTGGTCATTTTTTTCTTAAGTCTATTTTTATGACAAAATTTTCAAAAATGTCTATTTGAGAGATTTTCTGTTTTAAATATATATATATATACATATTTAATACTTATGGTTTACTCTTATGTGTGGGCTCCACAAAATTATTTATAACATATTTTCCGGCGAAAGGGAAGGACAAACTTGCGGATTACACACACAAGCCCATACATAAACAAATTTGATACCATTTCATAATTCATGGACATCAGTTTCAGTATGTTAACGTAAAAATAATGGATTGCTATAAGAGAGGCTCTTATTATAGAAAAATCAATATGGTTAGAGTTGCTAAATATAAGGGTTAGGTTGCAATATATTACTAATTTGACTATAAAAACTATTTGATTATAATTGTAAGATATCAATATATTACTAATTTTTTACATACACAAATATCTTTTACGTGTTTCAGTCAGGTCAATCTTCCTAGTAATATGCAATATAATTTTTCTATATTGCAAATCGAAAGAATTAACATTCTTGGTTTGGAATGCATTTCAAAGATCTTTACAAGGTAAATTTGTATTGATTCCGGTAATATATGGATGTATTCATATCACTATTTTGCTAATAACATAGGTTCCCAAATAAAAGGGAATTATGGCCATCACAGTTCATGTGGAATGAGATTTTTGTCAATCACGCAATCTTTGCCATGACATTACCATATTACCGGTATTAGTATAGGAAAGTTGTAAAAACGATTCTGTCTTTTTTATTACGTGGTTTGCCTCAACATTGCTACAGTTATGGACATACACATTCATTTGTGTTTCATATTGCATTATTGATTTGGATACATTCATTCTACTATATAAACTAGGTAGAGACATGCGCAAGGCGCATGATGATGAGATTGTAGTGTCAATAAAAATTGTATTTTATACTTTTGAATATTTTGTATAAATTTGATTACATAGTAGTTTGAAATACTCAGTTTAGTATTATGTAAGGTAAAACTATACGAACATACTTTATAATATTATGAAAAAAATTACTAATATATCATGTATAATTTTACACATATAGTTTCTAAATATTGGCAATGTATTCAGTTTACTTGATTAACATGAGCCGTATTAAAAAGTGAAAATTATTTGAACATGTTGCATTGTGTTGGACCAAGAATGTTGCAGAAAGATACAAACTGTAAGAAACATTATAGTAAGAAATACTATAAACATATAATGATAAACTCATCATATTGTTTTTTTTTAAAAAAAACTCATCAGATGTTTCAGTAAATTTACTCTAGTATTAAAAAACTATATTAATACTTTCATCATCTGCAGCAGAATATTGATTCCATAGAAAGATAATTTTAACCTTAATCTTCCACATGAATTTGAAAACTTCAATCTGAAATGGAGTTCATCGTAGCCATGGCAAATATATAAATTCTAGATAGAACAAAGGATTCTTTTTCTGGTTTTAGGAAATGACTAAATAAGTCACATCCCTTCGTTATTTATGTTATTAGTGATTTATTGCAAGAATATATTCAATTAGTGCTATATATTCAAACTTGTCAGTCACAGGTTGATTAGTAACTTAAGGAATCATCGTTATATTTTCTAAATTTAAAGATGACGTTCACTTGAAGTATTTCATTTAGTTAATTCTATATATACTAGATAGAGATCTGCACCTTGCAAAGAATAAAATTATGATTAAAATAGTATAATTTAATTTACATTTTTTATTCATTTGTCCAATATTATATGATACACATTTTGCATATCAAAAAGATTCATAGGTTATAATCCTACACATTACGTATATCAAAATGGTCTGATGAACAAAATACTTACATTATTAAGATTTTAATTTGTTAGTAAACACAGTTCATTTTAATAATAAAACAAATAATTATTTATATGGGCTCTGAAAATCGATAATAAATTATTAATGGCACTAAAATTTAAACTTTGACAAATAAATTAAGTATCACTAATCTATCTAAAGCATGTTTTCTCTAATAAGCAAAACAAATAGCTGATCCTCATAAATTGAACATACTTATACTTTGCGGTGACTTCAAGGATGTTGTCGGATATGTTGTATTTTATAATAGCATTTGATTTAATAATAGTATTTGTTTTATAATAGTTTTAATATTTACACTTTACACAATGAGATGAGACATAGAAATCTAAATAGAAAAAAAAAGTGAAATATGATGGTTGAGATGAGACTCATGTTTTACTTCCTAAGTCATGTTTATATACACCATGGATCATAGGCTTTACAACTATTTGATCATGTACAGTTGGGTGAAAGATGCAATAACATTTTTGATTTGTTAGTGTAATCTAATTTAAATATATTCATAGTTAGAAAAAAAATAATACCACACAAGAAAAATGTGTGTGGCTCATGTTTATTGAAGAGCAACAGGTGATAATGGTTGTATATGGGAATTGCAGCAATAGACCCATTTACGATGAGATATAAAGCTAATGTTATGACGTAAAACAACCGGTTAAGATCTTATGTTATTGATTCAAATTCCAATAAAGTTTTGGCATGGTTATACGAATACATTTTGAGATCTTATAATTCTGGAGATTTTGGATATAAAATCTTATATTTTTTCATGAAATTTTTATCTCAATCAAACAATTGTTAGTGTTTGTAAGTGGAATTAAACTACAGTAAATAACAAAAAAAAGAAATGGTTTATCGTTCTTTAGTTTTTAATAGGTGTTTTTTCTATTATTCTACGTAAGTATTATTTTAATTGGAGGGAAGAGAAAATTCATCTATTAAGTATATTAAAGGTGAGTTGAATATTAATGATATTTTGTATAATTACTCTAGTAAAGATAGGAAATTTATTATATAAGCTGGAAATCATTGTGAAAGTGACACTTTAGCAATGACATGAATGTAATAATTTACAAAATAAAAGTTAATGTCTTTAAAATGTTTCTCTATTAATATAAGTAAGGGATGTTTTCCTAAAATAAATAAGGAAAATTAGACTATAATAATTAAATGTTGCATCACCAGAAGTTAGGATATATTTTCGTGTATACAATATGGTTACTGCAATTTAAATTCACAATATGGTTAACCGTTAACCAAATAGGTTCTTATTTATATTCGGTATGTACTAACTTTTAAAACATTTTTACTTGAACCAATATACAGAACACCACAAACAATGACTTCACTTGTCGGTTTTAATTTAATTTATTTCATTCACTTATAGATTACACCCCAAACAATAGCTTCCATCTCTCTCTATATATATATATTTAGTATTCTTAGGTTTAATGTTCTTCTCGGTTCTCAGAAGTTCTTCTCTTGTTTCTGAACAGTACACATTCAAAGACGTATAGTGCTGTTCTGATACGTTTTATATTCAATGTTCTTATATGGTGTATATGTACTCCTTTTCTAATCTCATATGTATGTAGTGCTTTACTTGCAGGTGAAAATAGATTTTGTGTTGGCAACTGTTACGCACTGTTTAGTTTGATTACAAATAAATTTTAAATATTAAAAATTAATGGAAATTCGAAGTTTGATTCAATGACAATGGCCTATTGTGTAAATATTCTTGTAAAAGAAAGTGAGTTAATTGCCACTTACAATATTTTTATTACAAAAAAAAAAGAAAGTGAGTTAATTATTTAGGGTGAGAAACATTGTGTGACTGCCGCCTAAATATGGCATAATTGTAAATAAGTCAGGAATAACTCGTTGAACCTTATAATCTATGGTGCCTAGTCCAAAAATATTGAATGGACCATTTATAGTAGATTTTAGTATTAAGATGTTTGAATTGAAAGCACTTTATTTTGTATATAATTGCATGTCTTTACTGTCATTTTTTCAATTTGTATATTATTTTAAATTACAAATTATATTTAATAAAAAAAATATGTTAATTTAATAATGTAATATAAATTTTACTCCGTAGATCTTAACCTAATCATTAATAAAAAATGTTACAAGTAAAATAATTTACCATCTATATTACTGATGTTTCATAGTTTCATTTCTTACGTTAGTCTATATTTCATTTCAACTCCAATTATATTTAATCACTAAAATGATAATATTTAGACCATACCAAACTGAGACAATTAAGTACCATACTATACTAAACTTTGAATTACCTGAAAAAATTATCTAAAATATTTATATTTATACACATTACACAATATTTTATCTAAAAATGAAAAATCATATGTATTTTCAAAAATTATACGAAAACCGGAACCAAACTAGAGCTGATTCACACCCAAAGTTTATCAGATATTAGTTATTTCCTAATATTTTTATTTGAACCGAGCAAAAACAAAAGAAATAAACAAAGCAAAACAAATTAAATTCAATAAATAGCTGAACGATTACTAAATTTCTAGAATCGAAAACCAAATGCCAAGCTAATCTACGGATAAGAAAGAACTTAAAAACAAAAACAACTTATTTTATTGGAATACATTTTGATCTTTACAAAAAAAAAACCGGCGCGGTCAAACTTTGGTATATTCTTGACACAGAAACACAAAAACAATAACAACATAAATTATGTAATGTTGAACCTTCTTCATAATGTTTGATTCTAAACCTAATAGTCACTAGATATGATTTTAGATTAGAAGTACAAAACATAAATTTAGTTAAGTAAAAAAAAAACACAAATGAGAGTTGAAACACTAGTTGTTGTTATTGTTAATGTTGTTAGAAGGTTGGCCAGTCCAATAAGTTTAACAGCAACAAGAATCTTCTCAGGATTGTATGACCTTTCTCATGATCCACAATCTGAGTATTCCCACTTCATTCCCTTCACTATCTCTCTACTTTAGTCAACATCTCCACATTATCTCTTAACACAACCGTTCCTTCTGGTCTCAATATTCGATCCATCTCCAACAATATCAGCGTCAGATCACACCTTACAACACAAAACAACCAACCATTCATTGCGTTTACATATGATATAAAGAACCTGAAGTAACAGTACTTACCTGTTTTCGTATAAACTGAACAACCCTCCTGCGTGAATCAAATCATAAGTTCTTGGATAAGTAGAGAATCCTTCACACCAATCTTGATACGTCCCTATCAATCCACGCTCGTAGATCACACCTAACGTCTGTTTCTCTGCGTCCACCGGAACAACATTCATGACCCAAGATGGGTATTTAAGCATCGAGGCAGCGAATCCACCAAGGTAAGCGTTCATGTCCATTATGTTTCTGAATCTTCCACGTGAAAGCTCTGGGACTATCTTCTTGTAATGAGCTATCCTCTCTTTCCAGACCTCGTTGTCTTCTCTAAACTTCTCCTTGTTGAGATCTTGTATGGTTCCTCTGAGGATCCTAGGAGGTACCGCGAATGCTCGTCTGGCCAATCTTCGAGCGCACCGCCAGCGGATTCCTCTGGATTGTTTGTATTTGGTAACGGTGTGATGCAAGGTTCCAAGTCTTTATACCTAAACCGAGAGAGTTCAAGTTTTGAATCTAACCAAAAAAAAGTTAGACTATATGTAGACACGAGATGGGAAGTACCAAGCTAAATCTGCGTTGTCTGAGCTGCAGATTGGAGGTGATTTGTTGTTTTGTTTGAGCTTTTTACACTCAATGTGATTGATAGGCTTTTGCCAAATGGATAAGTCACCTTTTTCAATCACTTTCTTCCAGCAAAGACTCTTTGCTACATCTTCTATTGAATCTTGTTCTTTCTTTAAATCTTCCTCTGTTCTTCCCAACCTCTCCAGTACTGTTTCCAGTTTATCGCGGTCCCGAGAGGATCCAGTAACCGCCGGTCTTAGAACCCGATCAACCTCCATCAGGTACAAGCCATCTGCAAAAGAGATTGGTATTTAGTGTTCTTCCTCATCTATGAAGAGAAAAAGAACTTAGTTTCATTACCGTTTTAAACCAAGGGATCAAACAACGAGAACAATGAGCAAGATCAAAAGCTCTAGCTGGATAAGGAAGCCTTCTTGATCCCATGATTCCAATTATCGCAGGAACTCCACGTTCTAACGCAAACTGGACTTGAGCTTCATGGTGTCTCTTGGAGCAAAAGAAACAGCCATGATCTCTCTCCTCAAGAGATAAGCACCAAAACTCGCAACCTAATTAATTAAACAAAAAAAAAAGAACAATCAATAAATGAAAGATTTACAAAGAGAAAATAAGAAGAGTTCGAAAAACTTACACCACATCCAGTGTCAATAGCTGTTCTGATACCACCATTAGTAAGAGGAATGAGCCTAGCAATGTCATCAATATAAGCATCGGCTCCACGGGAAACATAGTTCCACCAGCCAGGGAATCTAAACCTGTCGCTTCTACTTGAATCCAATTTTGAACTGCTTTCTCAACACTGAGCTCCTTGTGAGGAATGTTGTCATACCAAGCATAGTCTCTGCTTTGAGGCCATTTGAATGGAATCTTGTAGTTTGGTGGAGGAGGAATCAAAACAATAGAGAAGCTCATCTTTTGAAGGACAATGCCTTTCTCTATATTTCATCATGTTCCTATCGAATTTCTTCCTCTTTGTCGATCTTCGCAAGGTGTGTATTCACTGAGGGATAGGTCACATGGTTCGAAGTACTTGATGGTTTGGTTTGTTTCCTTGAACTCATTCTCATTATGGCTTTTGAAATCTAAGGACGAAGAAGATGAGGACGAAGAAGGATTTGATTGAGTCTCACATCCTATTTTGGAGTAAGAAGCAGGGACATTGTTGTTCTGCCATGCGCCTAAAACGTAAAACAAAATACAGAGTCCGCTTACTCCAAGAACCAATGTTAGTTTCTTTCTTCTTGCTTCTGTTTGGTGATGTTGACCTGTGTTCTCTTTCGCCATTCTTGAGTGCAAAGACTGAAACTTAATCAGAGGGGAAAAGGACTCAGACAGAAACAAAATAGAGAAGAAAAGGCAAAATCAAAATCTTCTGTAGATGTTATTTATTGAAGTTATAAACCGCGATTAATGAATAATGAGAAGACCAAGTTAGATTTTGTACTAGAATGTCAAACGTGAATCAACACCATCATAGAACGTAGTAATGTGATAAGATAATTGAACAATGTGAGAAAAAAACAAAAACAAAAAGAAGGTAAAAAAGGAGAGACTGTCTCTATTCTTTACCAAAACAAGAACCAAGATCAGTTAATAGAGAGAAAATAGGACGTTGACCAAGAACAGCCTCATGTTACCCCCTTTGTCTCCTTTAATATCGTTTTACCATATACATACAAACATTGCTTCTTGAACGAAATGGAACCTTAAATATGCATATGCATATACGTTTGCAATATCAATCTTAAACAAATCATGACTTTATTCCACTTGTGATTGAATGAATAATAAGTGGGTACATTTTAATTTCCACTAATGAAATGCTGGATTAACGATTTTGAGTCCCTTTAGAAGCTAGGTTTCATCAAGGATTGTGTTCACACGCATATAGAAATGAAAGCGTCCACAAGTATAGAGTGTAGTGTTACCTTGAAGGCAAGGGCAACTGTTAAAGGCTTCGGAGTATTCTATGAAAGCATCCACAAGTATAGAGTGTAGTGTTATGCTGCACGTTTCTTGGTTCTCATCTTTTTAGGGTTTCAGGGTTTCTCAGTGTAGGGTAGTTGCAAGGCTCTCTAATTCTACTTCGCCTGAGAAAGTCTACAAATGCTCTAATCTTTTAAAGCAACTCTCTTCCTCTATTTTGGTGAGAGACGTGTAGAGAAATCTTGTTGGAGAAAATCTAGCTTAAGATGTTAACCGCAACTATTCTAGAAATTGGTTTCTTGTTGGAATAAATCTAAGGTCTTATGACGACTTAAGTTTTTTTTTTAAATATCTATCAGTTACCATGTGATAATCACTCCGCACAATTTGGTAACCAGAAACAAGCCTCAAGGCTATATTATCACTAGACGTTCGTTCAAGTTCAATAAATAGCGGAAAAAATCTTAAAAATACATGGACTAATTTCAATTTGCTAATAAAATACATGAATTATTTGGATTCTCGTTTAATACACTAATTAATTTGTATTATCTATTAAATACACAAACTTTTGAAATTTGTAGGTTTTACACATTTTTTTAGATGGCGTCAAGTACATTTAACGGAAGTGACAACGGCGTTACTGTTTAACTAAGCACGTGTTTAACTTGC
>CAJHQP010006055.1:0-41040 GCA_905132765.1 Moricandia arvensis | reverse complement strand
AAACTCTCAAACCATACTAACCTTAATTTCAAATCGAGTATGTGTCAAAGTCGGTCACGAATCTGCTGGACTCTTCTTCCGATACCCACTATCTTTCATCACTGTCTGCGGTCCAAGAGACACTATGCTAAGATTTCCATAATCAATAATCATCTTCCGCGCATATATGAATATCAATTTTGCATCATCTCACTTGGTGAATAAACACGTATGTGTATCGTCTTACAATGCAGTTTACGCATGAAACTTTAAGCCTGTTTCATTTTTATCACCTTAGAGCACAAATTCATACATCGTCCACCAGTATGCTTGGCTACTTTGTACATTATCCATCTCATGCGGATAGTATACCACGAACACATATCACGATGCACGATATTACATGATAGCCTCATAAAGGATCGTTCTTTCTCATATTGTAGCATTGTGGGTGTCCCGGAGGGGTGGGCGGTGCGGGGGTGGTACATCAATATAATCTTCACTCTACCTACTGCTTACGGCATTTCGACTCTCGACTATCCCACCTACCAATGAATTTCCTTGTGCAAAAGTCATACCTTTCAAAGCAACACAACCAACTATACATTAGATCATCATGGTTTATTCTATCAGTCCCTGTAATACTCGTATTCAGTGGTTTCCACAGACATTCAAACGATAGTGTTGGGTATACTTTTATCTTGACCTTTTTTGGTGTCCTAAGCGAGTTCCTCGCAACGAAATACTATCGGCCATCCAGATGTTGTAAATTCCGGTACAGTCCTTCATTAAATTCAACATCTGATAAAGAAAACTCATATGACTTAGTAGCATTTGTGATCTGTAATGCAAGTATAAATTGGATTATAAAATATAGTTAAGTTCTTTCCAAATTTTAATAATTATATGAATTCTCAAGTTAATTAACTAAACTTACAATTTTTGACTCTTTGTAAAATGTATGATTTTTGGCTATATGTAAGATCATATTTGTAATATTTGGGTTTCTCTCACAGCATAACACTTCAAAACATCATGTGGTGATAATGTTCAAGAAACATGAACCCAACTTTCATTATATAAATATAAATTTAAATATTACCTTTCATAGGGTTCCAAACGCTTCCCAAATCGCCCGTGCTCACATCTCCTCCTTCCGACGCTGTAAACAATGAAGTCATCATCCCGTTTACTAGTTTTTCGGCGGTTTTTCCATTGATTCACTCGCTCTCCGTTCTTCCCCTCATGCGTAATCACAAATTGGCGCAATCTCCCTCCCGGTTGATTACCAGTATATCCTAAATCGTAATTTTCTCCATAGAAGAAAAACTTCTTATGTAACTCCACAGGTGACTGTGCAGAGCTCACATAGCCTTGTAGATGCATTTTGAAATCGTTTCATTGCAAACATTTTTGCAACAATGGACTCCCGCATATATATCTCTTGTTTTTTACTCTTTTATTTTTCAAATAATACATGTACCCTTTCAAATGGAATTGCATCCACTATATCTATCTCTCTCTCCTCTCGGTATGGCCAACTCTAAGAACAACATATACACATATGCAGTTCTATTCTATTATACTGAAAATAACTCTGAAACTATATATGATACCTACTTTTAACGCTATTAAATTTTTATTTTACACTCTCATCTCCCAAAATAAGTATTGCTCAGTTTGTGGTATTCTTAAATGAAAATATACAAAATATAATTACAATTCTAATACAAACTAAATTAACATTTCTTATAAATGATTCTTCATTTTTACCACTCTCCATTCTCGTGCCAGTCAAAATAGTGATTATTCACTCCATCTATATAAAAAATTATTCATATAATTGTCCAAGAATTTTTGGTTTCACTTAAAATAGTAAAAGGTAATTTTTATTATAATGAGTTTGTTGGACCAATCCTCTCATCATCAATCTTCATCTACTCTCTTTCTTTGTCACGTTCTTTCGTGCAATACGCGCGATCCAAAATTTTATATTTCACTTGAAAAAATACTGAATAACTTATCATCAACAAAACAATTCAGTTTTTAAAGCGCACAGTCACTGGTCGCCCATGATAACTACCATTTTGAGTGAAATACTATGTTCAATCATATTTGGAAAGGAGAACACTCACTTTCATTTTTGCACCAATCGACAATCCATACTAATAATTTGCATTTAACAATAATGAAGTAATTTTTATAATAAAAAATCATATGAATATTAAAAAATTTATTCAGATTTATACCACAAGAAATTGTTTTTCAAGAGCGGCCGTGAAATCTAGCTATCTCATTAAATCGCTTACATGCCCTCCATCTGTGGGTGATGCATTTCTCCTTCATGAGAACATATGATGAGCTTTTCATTGCATTACTTTGTTTGCTGGGTCGTTCTTCTACTTGGTTACACTAATTTCCGGCAATGTTATAACATCCTCTGTTTAGGAACGATTCTCTTCGCGTTTTCTCCACTCAACTTTGGATGGTTAAACATACTTTACCAAACAAGTTGACATGTATCACAATCTTGTTTTTTTCTTATCTCCAAAATAGCATACATTTTTATCTCCTGCCAAATATTCAATCTTCAACAATATGCACTTCTCACAGTATCGGTCTCGCGTTCCTTTTGTAATTACTTACTGTCTGGCTTCCTTATTTGACTTCGGTGAACTTCTCTGAAAGTTCTGGGACTATATTCTCTTCTGATATCTGCCTATCCGCCAAATTCGTAGATCTGTTTTTGATTTCATCAAGGGTGAAAGCCAATTATAGTTGAGAAATTCTTCCTAGCATTCGACCATCCATAAAGTAGTCTTGGTTCTCGGCGTTTTACAGGGTTCCTGAAAACTTTATCATTGATATGTTTCTTTATCTTCTCGCGTTCGCATCACATTCTCCACTGTATAGCTCGGTTCTTTTAACATCTTCTCTCAATATTTTTGATTAGTGTACGGATCATTTACGTTTGATTTCTTCACAACTTGAAAGTTTGTACGTTGTATATCCTCATCTTTTTTATTCAACCACAGAAATTAACTTTTCCCCTGAAAGTCATTTTCCTAGTAGTCATAACACGTTTCTTCTCCATGGTCCATCGCCTATGCACTCCCTTCACACTCACCTCGTAATTTTCATACACACTATACTCCTCACTTGCGTAACACGATTGCGTTGAGCGCCATACCTCACGTTCTTGCCTCTCCCGCATCATCATTGTTTCCTGTGTGCATTCTGACACTCTCGTCCCGCCGCCCTCATCACTATCACAATTAACTAGCACATTCTCTCTACTCTCGTGTTATCCTATACGCCACTCTTGATACACAGCTCAATTGACAAGAACACACTTTCAATTCCACCTCATCACATTATTGAGTGCAAACTATCCACATTCCTCGCGCATCTATGGCACTCGTGTGAAACTCCTCTTCGGATTCTCATCCATCTTCCTTTTGATTCGTATAATACATATTGCAACCACCATTTAACTATTGCACACATCCTCATAATAAAAACTTGCTCTTGGGAAAAGGTCTCTCACTCAATCTCTCATTTGTCGAGAAAACGTGTCTTCTTCTTCCACTTTTTTCTCTCTTAGTGCTCTATTTACCTTTTTCAGCGGTGTTTGCTTCTATAGACGCTAGATTCAGTTATCACAACGTTGGGGCACGTGTCCGATTCTCTTTACACTAATTTTTATTAGAGTACGCTCCACGTTACTCGTCACATATGTATCTGTGTTCACCATCCTAGTTTCAAACTCATCACTCTTCCTTCTCAAGACATCGTTTGAATTCTGACTCAAAGTAACACTCTCGCGGAACATCATTTCTTGGTGGATAACGTCACAAATTGGTCATAGAAAGAGGCGTGACTGATTCATCTCTATATATTATTTGCGCTTTCACCACTCAGCTCCGTGTCTCAATGTTATCCCTCTGTGACTAAAACACAAACCAATCTCTTTTATACCACACGTGTGACTTTGTGACATTCCTCTCGAAAAAAGCACGTAGCTACTAATTACTTTATGTGAATACCTGTTACAATTGTGTCTCTTACGCATGAAACAACCACTACAATTGTCTGCATTTCATCTTTTTTGTGTGACTATTTATGACTACTCACCATGCACTACACCCAAAAATAAGTCACGGCCTATTTCGTGACTAACACTCTTCGCTCTATACCTCAATTTTCTATTAGTAAGATATACGCCAGATAGCGCGTAGATATCGTTCCTCAACTCTTAATATCTATACGATTCTCACAGTCTGCCATTCCTTGCTTTAGAATACATCTCTCGCAACCGATTTCCCAATTTATTTTTCAACTCTTTTGTATTAAGAACTTATTCAAAAAAAATAACATTACACACATATCCAAACTTTTTTCTTTTGGCTAAACCTCATAAATATCATATTAATTCGACAAAACTCCGAATACAGTAGTGCAACCTTAAAAGGATAATCGTCCACTTCAAACAAAAATCTAAAAAAACATAGTAGGTCAAAAAAAATATACATAAAATGTCTTCAACTATATCAAAGTCAGACAAAACAATTGATCGCATGAGCCGGAACTTCTTCTGTTATTGTCTTCTCAGGTCTAGAGATATTGTTTCTTGACTTAACATTTCGGCCTTGTATGGAGTTTGGTTGTGCATCAAATTTCCGTTCTCTTTTCCAGAGATGATAGTTGTTTTTCTTGAACTACAAGCTCCAAAGGTGGTAAATCTTTCCTCACACGGGAGATGGAGCCATGAGAGAAGCTCCACCGCATTTCAGGAAATATCCATGAAAAGACCGGATCGCAAAGAGGTAAACATCACCATCACTCAAACATCTTTGCTGGAAGCACAGGCCATGGCGAGGAAACGCAAGGTGGTCACGTCTCTTGCTTCAGTAGATCGTAGAATACAACATATCAAAGCTATGGGAAATTCCACTCCAACACGAATTCAGTATGTGTCTTGTCAATAGTTTATTCTCATTGGTAACGTGCACACGGCTAAATGAGTGAATTTGGCACATACCCTTTCTACTACGACCGAAATTAAATCCGCGCCCGGTTCACTTGATTTCTCTCACGCTTACTTCTTTTTCAATCGTGAGGGAGGATGAGAATTCGATATTTTAAAACTCACTCATTTCACACACAACTCACATAAAGAGTATTTAAACTAATTGTCGCAATGATAGACAAGACTTCGGTTGAGATGCAGTGTGAAGATTCAGTTCCTCCTCAAAGACCTCTCGTTGTGCGGCAATTCCAAAACATTCATAGAAAATTGCAGCAAGATCTCGTTGTGTTTATCGAAAGCAGAGCCTTCTAAGACCTGAAATCCCTCACAGATAGTTGATTCAGCTTGCAAATGGGTCCAGAAGTCGGAACCAGAATCTGATTATGTTCCCTTTTCCTCAGCCATCTACCTTACAAATATCAAGGACCGATGGCCATCTCTTCCTTTGACGTGAAGCTGTGTCTCCTATATACTCCCATACGAATTCCAGATTGGTTGTCTCAACAATATTCCACAAAAGTAATATGCTCTCCAGGTGGATCCCACCTTCTCTCCAAGTGCCATGATACCTCATCATACACTGTAACCAAGAGCATGAAAACAATCTCCCATGCTAACTCTGTTAAGCAGATCCACTGCCATTTTCCCAGATCGAGACTGCTTCTTACATTCTCTCTGAGATCCCTACGAATTTTGGTGTAAGGCAGAAGTAGATCAAGCAAACTTGGAAAATTCTCCTCTTGTAAATATTTCTCCAGACCAGAAAAAATATGGAGCTTAGAATATTCAATCTTTTTTAAGAAACTTTTGGTAATATGACAGACAGAGATCTCGGAGCTATATGTGTGCTACAATAATTAGCGCAGACAGAAGCTAGAAGCGCTGCACCTCCTCCGCGATGGATAATGTCTTGACTACGGATATACCTACTTTAAAGTAGTTATTTCTATAGATAAGGATCTCCATACCAAGTTTTACGGCTTCGTTCTCAATGTGCAGAGGCCTATGCTAGCTCCGAAATACTCCTAAATAATGAAGCCCGTCACAGATAATACAGGAATTTTTAGCTAGTCGAATAGTAGTTGACGTTGATTCTCACTGTGGCTTCTATTGTCTAATCCTAAGAACGCAAAAAATCCATTTTGTGTGTTCACTCGACTAGCCGACACGTGACTGGATATATAGGCAGTGGGGTATGTGTACTTACTGACAGTTTGTAGGTCTCGCATAAACGTTGCTGATCGAGGTTTCTTAGCTTCTTTCTCTGAGAGTAAGCCGAAATATCAGAATAAGAGCGTACCAAAGGGATCATTTCTTTAGCTAGCAATGACGTTGATAGATTCATTTGTGGCACCCATCCTAAGACAAAAATTCCATTTTTTTGAACATTCATATGAAGTCCCGGACCACATCGAAAGAAAGTCGTCAAGTGCATACAGACTATGCATGCATGTTTGTCACTCTCCCATCTGAAAACATGCATAGCATCATCCGTGAAACATCAAGTGAGATAAACTTAGAGCCATAGTTCGCGATGGAAGCTTTCTGCTTTTACGTTATTGATATCAGGAATAGATGTTGGATTAAATTCATCTCAGACATTCACTTTTATCAACACCTACCAATGGCTTTATCTGAAATTTTGAAGATACAACATCTTTTCACACAGTAGACACATGCAATAGAAGGAAAACGTACTTGATCACGTCTTTTGGCCTAAAGTTTTACTTGTTTTGCTAGAGGCCTCATACATGGCTAAATCTATAACAAGAACACACAGCATAACGATAAGATTATCGTACCTCGTCTCTGTTATTTCCTTACAAATAGCTAATCGCAGTTTGTACTCGATCTGCATATTTTTAGAAAAGTGATAGTATATGTAGATGTATGTCTGTTAATCCAAAGTACAAATTAATACTACTACAAGGCAAAGTGAAGTACCGTACCTCCCTCATGATTCACAAGTAATGTTTAAAGTGAAGGCTTAGAAATAGAAAAAAATCAGAAATCTAATGTATTAAGATCTGCTCTATTACTGTACTGGTTGGGAGTATTGAGCAACTAATTGAACTGACAGGCGACTCAGTCTAGTGCTTGTCTGCACAAGTCACAACATTTTTTCAAATGAAAAAATTGCAATCATTTACTACTATTTGTTGAGTTCTCTATTTAGAGTTTTATACTTATGGATATCTAATTTGACTATGATCTTACTTTGCATTCTTAACTAACTTGAGAATCTAGAATGCTCGTTAACTTTAACTAAAATAATACCGTTTCTTATAGGGCGTTTCTCTACCCATAATATATCTTCTCTACATAATAATATCATTTGTCATTACTTTCTTGAACATCCAAAATTTGTAACTCAATCACCATAATACAAAGTTTTCAAAACACCACAAAATTAGTAATCATATTTTTTAAAACAGACAACCAAAAAACCAATAAAATATTAGATTGAATATATTTAACAAAATATCAATACACATAAGATATAAAAACAATTACACTAAGAGTCTTTTTCTACTTTCTTATTACACTATGGGACAATTCTTACTACTAGAGTACTTTTCTATAACCAACCTACACATTAACTAAATAAGCTAACTATATATTGTCTTTTTCTTTAAGTTTATCAACCAAAATCAAACTATGGGCTCGACACTCTTTTAAGCGTTGGTCTTCTCTTTTCTCTTTCTCTCTCATCTGGATTATGCTAGAAAACAGACAAAAATGTCTACAGTTACCACATAATTTGACTTCTTAGGAATTGAGAAGAATCAGACCAACAAAGCTCAAGCAAAGTTTTATCTTTCCTCCATATTTTTATTCTTGTTTTCTCTTCTTTTTTTTTTCTTTGGTGAACAAATTGGTTTTAATTTCCATTACAGAAATGCAACGTGTTATTCAAATATAGATCTGGAGATTATCAAGTAACTTTTAGTTTCTGGTGCTAATTGTTCTGAATCCTTCGTCGAAGATCTAACGTCGTCATCTACATCTCCGCATTTCTTCCGCTTCAATTGAGCTCCTCTGGGCATGGCATTTGAGTACTCGGGTCGGGTTTGGGTTCGGGTTAGATTTTTTCGGTTTCAGGTCTTTCGGGTCTTAGATATTTAGATCCAAATAGGGTAATTAGAATTTTCGGTTCGGTTGGGGTCATGTCGGGTCCGGGTCAGTTAGGTTCTTAAATAGTTAGACCCGAATAGAGTAATTAGAAGTTGTCAGTTTGGGTTCAGTTTCAGTTTCGTTTAGGTTTTTGTTTGGGTCATGTCAGGTCCGACCCAAAAAATACTCAAAACACACAAATAAAATATCTAAAATATTTAAATACTTGAAAATCTGAAATTTTACCCAAAATCTAACCCGAAGACATGAAAAATACCAAACTTTTATCCGATTATCCAAATTATATTTTTGAAAATTTAAAATTTCACCTGGAACTCAAACCTACCCCGAAAACCCAAATCTGAATTATTGCAGAAGTTGAATGGTGTACAGATGTCTACTTACAAATCAAAGCCTTCTTACACTAGATGTAAATCACTCATTTATGTGTGGTTGGTTTTTGAATTTTGTTTAAAAGGAGTGAGTGGTTGACCTGAGGCAGAAAGTAAATTGAATTAGATAATTATATGAGCAAGATGCCACGTGCCTCATAATTTCATCTTCTTTGGTTTTTTTAAATTCTTGCTTTTGGGCCCCAATAAATTCTAAATTGTGCAACCTTTTCTTCAATTGCGAACCATACTTTTATATTATGAATTCTAACCCCTCGTTGTGTTGTCTGGTCCTACTCGGTGACCTTACTTCTCTCACCAACGACTCACATTCTGCGTGAAGCTCCCACGGCGAGCTCATAACATCATTGAAGCATCACCTCCTCCATCATTCCACCACGCTCAGCTCCAGCCAAACGGTTAGATCATACGGAAAATAACCTCCGCATCACTCTGGGCTCTTTCGTCCTCGAAGAATCACCTCTCGCATAAAGCATGGGCGCTCAAATGCAGTCCGGAGTTCTTGTAGCTCTCCTCTTTGTCATAGAGTTTGAGCTTGAGAGAAACAGTGGTCAAGATTCTATTATTTGGCTTGTTAGGTCCCTTCAATTTTTTAATTTATTCTTTTTTTACTTCAGACTTTCATAAATTTGCAAGAACTGACCTTTTGATTTCGTCTCCCAACTTTCTACATGTACATTTTATCTCGTCCAGAGTGGAAACTCGAGAGTAACAATTGTTATATGCAAATGAGCGCACTAATACAATATTTTACACTTAATATGTAATCTAAAATGATCAAAATCAATTAAATTAAGTCTAAAATTCAATAAAAGTTGAGATATCAAGAATAGACACACATACCGTTTGACGTACTTAATGTTTGATAAGATGTTTCCCTACGTTGTTTGGTAAAAAATAAAGAACATTAATCTGGCTTTCTAGAAGGTCTTTGTCTTTCCAAGGGGATATGAGTCATTTCTTGTGTATGTTATTGTAATGATATTTGTAAGGTAGACATATGTACACAACACTATGTATACAAAATTTAGTAATCCACATGTACTTCGATTCATATGTACACCATTCAACTTGTGCAACAATTCAACATGTACAATCGCTGTAGAAATAAACTTGCAAAACCATATATTGTATTTTTGGCTACAACCATAAATCTTATTTTGCATTTTAACCAATATTCAATTCACATGTGCACGTGTAAAACTGTTTCCACGAAATTTCACAATTTTATGATATATCTGAGTGATGTTTAAGTATATTCTTTGAGTTCGTTTAGATCATTTTAGGGTGTCACATAGGGTTATATATAGCATTTATTTTTTTCATTGGCATATCATATAGAATAAAATGTAAATTTGGAAAGTATTTGGGGTCAAAAAATAAATGATGAAAAATCTGAGGGATCGATAGTGCGAAAAACCCAAAAAGTCTCCATCAAACAGGGGCTAAATTGCATATTTTGGTTGTATGGGGGTCATTAGATAGTATATATCTGCAAATCAGAGAATTTGGGAACAAAATAAATTTAACTAAATACTAAAGGATCTAAATGTGTGCAAATAGAAGAGTATTTGACTATTGTTGCTTAAGCTTTCTCTCTGAGAATTGGATCTTGACAGACGAGTGTGAGCGGCTCAGGCAAAGAAGTTGTCATGGTTAGGGTTACTCCCGCGTTCCGAGATCGTGACTCAATCACTTCAACGACAGAGAGATTTATTATTGTTGCTTGAGATTTCTCTCTCCTAGGATAGTTTAGACATGGTTGAGATCTTAATGCATAAGTTGATCGAAGGCTGAGATTCACGAAGGATCTCAATTGAAGCGGAAGAATGCGGAGGTGTAGATGATGAAGAAGATTGCGACGGTTAGAGCTTTGACGGCGGAGTTCAGAACAGTTGGCACCAGAAACTAAAAGTGACATGATAATATACATATCTATCTTTGAAATAGTACCTTGCACTTCTGTAATGGAAATTAAAACCAAATTGTTTCAGCAACAGAAAAAGAAAACAAGAGATAACAAGAAAAATATGAGAAAGATAAAGCTTTGTTTTGGTGGCGTTGTTTGTCTGGTTCTTCTCATTCCTAAGAAGGTCAAACTATGTTTGTAAATTGGTAGACATTTTTTGTCTATTTTCTAACAGAAACAAAGAGATCAAGATGAGAGAGACAGAGAAAAAGAGAGGGACCAATACTTAAAAGAGTTGTCGCGCCCATAGTTTTTTGAAAACATTTACACTGCAGGTCACTTTTACACATCTTTATTTACATCATAAGACACTTATAACTCCCAACACTCTTTTCTCTAACTTCATCTCACTTTTGTCTATTTACTAATTAAAACAAAGTTCTATTGGTAACTAGGGGGTCCCACCCACTCTTTTTTATCACCTTCTTCTTTTACAAAGTTCTTCTCGTTTTTTTTTTCCAAACCATTCGTCTGCTACAATTTTTTTTATTTTAATTTAAGATATTTAGTTTTTCTTAAATTTAACAACTTTACCTTTTTTTTTCAGTTCATCCACTACATCCTTTAATTTTCACTGAAACAAATAACAAAAACCGTTCTCTTATTTCAGATGGGTCTTCGGTGACCTAAGAAACATTGAGAAAACAGAAACGGAGGCAAATGAGGGAGGTTTCCACGGCGATCATCACCGCAAGCTTGAAAAAAGTAGGGAAAGCAAGTCCCAGTCACAGTTCTTGTGGCCGAGTTGAGAGGCGTAGTCGCGGTGGATCTCGTGACCCTAGATGACAACGGGTTTACTCCGGCAAGAAGACCGATGACGGCTTGACCTTTGCGTGACCAATCCGAGATCTCCAAATACAAATCCACCTCGCCGTGTGCGTGCTCTGAAACTTGCAGTGAATTCTCTGTCTCCGTCGCGATCCTCTTCTCTCATTCGTGACTATTGATCCACGTTTAAGCTCTTTCTCGGTCCATGAATACACCTCTACGTCGAGCTCCAAGACGCACTTCAAAGTTGGTGGCACTGGTTCTGAAGCTTCAGATTGTCGTCGGCTTCTCCCCTTTTCGTCACGGCCAACCACCAGTGAAAATCTCATAGCAACAATGGCCCAATTTGGCATTTTTGCAAATTTGATCCCTCATCTATTGTAGTAATTCGTTGTTGACCCTATACTTTCTTTTTTGAAAATTTCTCCTCTATTTTGCTCCCAAACTTTCAAAGGTGCATTTTGTTCCCTATGATATGTAAATAAATAATGAAATATATCACTTAGTACAAACAAGGAAACTTTTAAATGATGTAAAAAAATATCTCTGGTGTCCAATATACACATAAGTTGACTAGCTTATATTGACTTAGATTTTGTATTATTTGACTGTATAATTAATGAAACTTACAAAGTTATATAAAAAATGATATTGTGTCCATGTATTATTATAAGTCAATTGATGTACATGTGAATCATTGTATTTGTGGAAAATAAATTAATTGGTGTACATGTGGATTATTGTACACGTGGACAATGAAATATGTGTACACTAACGTTATTTGAACGTGTGAATATTGAAAATTACAAATGTATGTTACAAATTTATCACGTGTACATCTTAATCATTGCATGACGACCACGGCAAGTATGGTTGCATATATATGAACATGTTGTGATGGAGAGGAGGAGTTTGTGGCAAAGGTGAAGTGGAGCCAGGAAGCTTGGTCGTGATAATTTTGCGGCTAATAAGGAGATAGAGACGTGGTGGCAGTCGGTGTTGGTATTATTGCGGCGGAGTATAGGCTTAAAGTCGACGACCATGTTGCAACTTACCATTGATCTCTACTTCTTTAAGCTTTTTCATTCGTTTGATATGAAGGACACATATGAAGAAGAAGGGTTTTTAGTATTTTTTTTGAAATTAAAAACAAAACAAACATATAAAGTTTTTTCCATATACCTTTTATCGATCTACTTTTTAGGTAGACTTTTTTTTCTCTGTTAATATTTCTTAGAAAATGGAGTGTGAATCAAAACCCGCGTTTCAAATCGGTTTTTAATATGAGAGCATGCTTCCATATAGAAATATTTGTTGTTTTGTGTACAAGTTGATGTATACACCATGTTACGTGTACATGATATGAATAACAAATTTTATAATAAGTTATCAACCCATCATGTTTCTGGTGAAGCAAATGTGTATCATATAAGATCATAACTTCTATGTAGAAAATGTTGTTGTTTTGTGTACAAGTTGATATTATACACCATGTTTGTACACTGTAACACGTGTACATCACATGAATAACAATTGTCTGTCATAAATGACAACCCATTAATGTTTGTGGTAAACATTATAGGTGAATTGGCGGTTGCTTAATCAAAATGTCAAAATTAAGATAATAAAATAACAAGTCAAACTAAAAAATCGCACATATGAAAATAGTTGTACACTTGTTTTTTGGGATAATTCATATATAATGGATTTTAAGCCATTTGGGACTATAAGTTCATTTAAGTCATTTATGATGGCCATCAGTGTTTTATATTGATTCATCACACCCTCCAATTTGGGTTTTCCGAATCGGTAGATCAATTTCCTTAGTTAAGTTATTGTTGTAAAAGAGTCATTTTGACGGCATTAGATGGCTGTTACGTATAATATATTATATTAATACTATATATATAAATATATATATAATATATATATATATACTATATATATATAATATATATATATATAGTATATATTCCATTGTATTAAGATGGGTTGGTATATATATATATATATATATATATTCCATGTATTAAGATGGGTAAAATGGAAAACGTTGAGACAAGATCCAAAAAAATATTGTTTATTTTTAAAGTATGGGACGAATATGAAAATAAATAAAAGATAAAGGGTTATTTGTGCAATTATCAGAAGGGGTTAATTCGATACACTATCATAATTAAAAAGTGTGGGTTCAAAAACGTAATTATACAATACCTAAAGGACTAAACAAGTAAAAGCAAAAATATAGTCATTGATGCTCTGAGCTTC
The DNA here is from genome assembly GCA_905132765.1 of Moricandia arvensis. Taxonomy (NCBI): domain Eukaryota; kingdom Viridiplantae; phylum Streptophyta; class Magnoliopsida; order Brassicales; family Brassicaceae; genus Moricandia; species Moricandia arvensis. The sequence goes on along the minus strand of CAJHQP010006055.1, from coordinate 27,500 downwards.
TTCCAATGGAGATGCGATGGTGAGAGTTTACACCGAGAAAGATGTGACTGAGTTTGACGTGATGCTGGTTTCGTCGATCCAACAAAACTAGAGCTAATGGTTGCAACTTTAAAGAATATGTGGTGCGAGGCTGGCGATGGCTAAGATTCATGGCAGAGCTCAATTGAAACGATAGAAATGCGATGAAGAAGAAGATTGCGGGAGGTTTAGATTTCAACGGCGTAGACTACGGCGGATTTGAAGCACTTTATTTTTGAGATCTTCGTCTCTTGTTCCTCTTCTTCCACTTTTCTATTTTAGACAATTATTTATTTATTTTTTTCTTAAAAAATTATTGACAGTGAAAAATTCAAACTACAAGTTGCGTTATCAGTTAGAAAAAGATACTGGTTAGCAACTTCCATTCCAAAAAGTACCTTAGTATAAGAAAGTGACATTTTTTGTTATTAAAAAGAAAACTGTCTTTTAATGTAAATCACTCTAGTTTCTTTTTGGCTAATAAACTTAAAAGAAAATACAATATTTAGTTAAGATATATTTACACTACATGTCACTTTTGGAGTTTATAATATCACTCTAGGTCGCGTATATTACTTTACATACTTTTCTTAACCAAATCTCTTAATTGTATTTCGTTTCTAACTAAATATCTTATGTCTAATTTCAGCCATTCATTTCTATTAGCATCCAATGGTTCTTATCTTTTAAGTTTTGCCACTATATATTTTTTTATCTTCCCAAAACAATAACGAAAATTCTTTCTCCAATCTCTTGGCAAGTCTTCGACTTAAACAAACAAAAATAAGAGGGAGAGAGGCAAGTTAGGAAGATATTCAAGGAAAGTATAGAAGGAAATCCCCAATCGCAGCTCTTTTGACTGAGCTAAGCGGCATAGTCGCACCAAGCTCGTAACCATATGTTTCTCCAACCGAAACCACCACCGGACCCAAATCCACCTCCACAACTTTCCACACGACCACCACCACCTGCTCTGTATCCACATATCCCAAGCCACTTCCGCCAAGCCACAGTTTTCGACGGATTTCTTCTTCTTCCCCGTATGCGGAAGGCAAAAACAGATTCATCAAGATTAGAGGTTGTCTTTCATTTTTTTCTGGCAATTTAAGCTAAAAACCTAAATTTTCATGCATATTTTTTTGTTCTTCTTCACTCTTTTTCATCTTTATAATCTGATTTTAAGAATGTTGAGATTTCCGGCGAGAATCACTACGGGTTTACTCCGGCGACAGGTTCACTTCGGTGACGGATTCACTACGGCGATTGATTTAACCTGGCGACAAGGCTTTCTCGGCGTCGCTCCATTGCAATATGATCGAGAGCCATTAAGCCAAATTTTCTGTTTGCATTTTTGGTCCTCTACATTTTGTATAATTTTGATGCTGACCGAACAAGTTAATTGTTAAAATGTCTCATTGATTAACCCCTAACTTATTTATTTTTCAATTCAACATTCCTCATAATTGCCTGAATAGTCCATCTTCTTCTGAATAAACAATTTCTCTTTGATTTTGTCATAAACTTACTAATTGTGCACTATAATGTAATTGAACACACATATGCACTAAAACATCTAAATGCATTCTAAACAATTAAATAAACTAAAACCAAATGCTAAAATGTAATGCATATAATTATTATGTGTAAGACTAAAGTAATATATTATTTTCCATGTATGGCCGTTAGTAGATCTAAATATCATGTTTATCTATTTATTTTATGTAAGAGTAAAATAATATATCCAATTTGTAATGGTAAAATTCTACGATTTTTGTTTTGAACAGTGGTCTCATCGATTTAAACCACTCACATTGACATCACTCCACAAAATTATGTTCACACTAGCCACATGCACATAGTTTAATAATGTACAGTACATACTTAAAATTTTACACATGTACAAATGTTGTTTTGTACACGTGTACAAATGTAATCTTGTACATATAGTAATATGTACACATGTGGCAAATGTATGACCATTTGTAAAACATTATATATTTTGTTATATATATTGACATTTTGATTAAGCATCCGCCAGTCTGTCTATATGTACTCTTTCTGTTCCAAAATAGATGATGTTTTGGAGAGCTCATGATATTTTAAAATACATGATTTTTTGATAATTGTATGTTAATTTTAGTTTTGCTTAAAGTTGTGTGACCACTGATGTTTAATAATTTTTTTAAATGATTGGTTGAATTTGTTTTAGTTTATATTTTTAATGTTACTTTTTAGAAAAAAAATGTATGCCTTATTCTTATGGCATTCGCTCAAAACATCAAATATTTTGAAACATAGGGAGTATAAATCTTCACCATTAATCTTGATGGCTCTTCACTTCACACAAACAACTAATATTCCTTTTGATTCTCTCTTTGTACACGTGTACACGTTAAATGGCGTACACAACCAAATTTAAACTTCTACCTCGAAGGTAAATCACAGAAATATAACAAGTCAATGATAAATGATGAACCATTAAAGTTATGAAGAAGTTGTACACATATAGGTGGATTGACGGTTGCTTAAATAAAATTACAAAATAGATAAGATAACAGATTAAGTGATACTGGAATATTTTAAAGATTTTAATGATTTTTAGTATTTGGGATTTACTAAATACTCATTGACATATTATAATTTTGTGGTTTTAAGATCTCATTTTTGCTCATTTTAATCATTTTAGATTTCATTTAGATGTTAATATCACATCTTCATTACATAATTGCCATACTACAACGGACTGTATTACACAATAAGGAACTTTGGGTGTAAATTTTGAAGGTTAATGTGCAAATGTTGAAACTGTGGGCTCATAATCAAAAATCTGAAAATATAAGCCAATAATTGGGCTGTCCGCAGGGGAGAGGCTTCGTCCGCTAACGAAGCGGAGGAGGAAGCTTGGTCGAAGTGATTTCATGGTGGCGGCGAAAGGGGATGTGTTGAAGACGGAGACGTGAAGGCAAACAATGATAGTGTTGTTGCGGTGGAGGAGAGAATTAGTTTGATTATAAGATTCAAGTTAATGGTAGATAAGATGGAATAAGTGAGTGGGGATCTCGATGTCACCGCTTCCACCGTATTCTGAAACTCATCCACCCATCTTTGCAAAGCGGGGGTGTCGTTATTTCAGTTAGAAAAAATGGTAAAGAAGATGAAATAAATTGAGTGAGTCTTACTCGTATAACTAATCTACTTAAAATAGAGTCCTATTTTTATTTACTGATATAAGAGTCATTGGACCATTTCATTAGGTAGTTTTTATTAATATTAAAATAATATTTATATATTAGAATCATTTGAATAAAATATACTATCACACATAAGAATATTCTACTATAACACTATTTATTTTTGAATATTTCTTATTTTAATTTAACAAAATTTTATAAAATCTTTTGATTATCAGTTTAAAATAATACATCAAATTCGTAATTATTATAAAAATATTAGAAATTAGTATTTAAATTTTCAAATAAAGAACAAATATTTTATTATATAGTATTTTAGGTTAAATTATAAAGTTATAAATATAAATTTAAGTTTAATAAATATAAATTAGACAAGATAAAATTTATATTATATGATTTTTAGTTTAGAGTTGATAATTTATGTTTGTAAATAAAATAAAATAAATGTACCTTATTTAAATTACAAAATATTTAAAATAAATTTTGATCAATGAGAATTATAAACAAATTTAATACATTTTCATTAGAAAACATAAAAAATTAACAAAATGGGTTATATTGATAGATTATTCTATTTTGATTCTTATATGATTATGTTTATTTAATTTTTAAGAATATATTAAAATACAAATAAATTATATATTAATATATGTTGTTTCATTAAAGAAATAAAAATATGAATAAAATTATATATAATTATATATTAAGAATATCAAACAAGACATATTAAGTTACAATACAAAATACCAAATAATAATATATTTTATCAATTTTTCATAAAACTTAAATATAAATATTCGCAGGCGAACGCACAGCTTAGAGTCTAGTTTTAGTTATGTTTTGGTTAGAAAATGAATGAAAAAAAAAATGAAGAAAGTGTCTGAAGAACATATGCTCCATCGTGTAATAAAAATATAAAAGTGTTAGGATATAGATCACTCTTTAATTAATGTATAGGTAGAAAGTGGGTTGGTTAAAGAAAAGTGTTTTAGGGGCCTGTTCGTTTCACCATCCAAATGATGAGAGTTTGTTTGTTGAGACACTAAAAGTACAATCCATCCGGATGGCTCATCTGAATGATTTTAAAATTTTAGGTTTAATTTTAAAGTTCATGCGGCTCAACCAATTTGGACTATCTGGATGGAGATATTCTGTCAAAATGGTATAATGTCTATTATACCCCCTTATATATTTAACAAATTATAAGCTTAAAGCTAATATCATTTTTCATTCACGAAAAATTACAAAACTGTATTTTCCTACTAAAATAAAAAAAAATTCCGTTACTACAAAAAAATATTTCCCGCCAAAAACGGAAGAATTTTTTTTACCCAAAATCGCAAAAACGCGTTTTCGCCCAAAGCTGTTTTCTTGACAAAAACCGCAAAAAACGAGTTTTCCTGCCAAAACCGCAAAACGAGTTTTCCTGCCAAAACCGCAAAAACGCGTTTTCCCGCAAAAAACGTTTTCCCGTCAAAAACGTAAAAACTTGTTTTCTTCAAAAAACTCAAAAATGAGTTTTCCTGCAAAAACCACAAAAACGTGTTTTCTTGCAGAAACCGCAAAAATTATGTTTTTCTCGCCATAAACCGCAAACGTGTTTTTCCGTCAAAACTACAAAAATGCGTTTTCCCGCCAAAACCGTAAATATGTGTTTTCCCACCAAAACCGTAAAACGCATTTTCCCGCCAAAACCGCAAAAAACAGATGTTTTTCCAGCCAAAACCGGCAAAAATAATGTTTTCCGGCCAAAACCGCAAAAAACGGCGTTTTTCTCGCCAAAAACCGCAAAAAACGCGTTTCCCCGCCAAAAACGCGCAAAAACGTGTTTTCTTGCCAAAACCGCAAAAAAAGCATTTCCCGCGCAATCCGCAAAACGCGTTTTTCCCGTTAAACTGCACAAAATGTGTTTTCCCGGCCAAAACCGTAAAAACATGTTTTCTTCGCCAAAACCGTAAAACACAGTCTATATCTCGCCAAAATCGAGAAAACGCGTTTTCTCGGCCAAAACCGCAAAATGCGTGCTCGCCAAGAACGCGCAAAAATATGCAGTTCCGCGCGCAAACGCGCAATAAACTGCGTTGTGTAGTTAAATTTATGCAAATTTAAAAAAAATATATATAGAATAATAGAACATTTATAATGTCACAAAATGCTAATTTTATATTTAATTCTAGTGTAATAATATAGTTTATAGACTAAAGTAATCACAATTAGTTAAGTAAAATAATAATCAACAAATGTTTAAATCAAATAGGGATATATTATGATAAATTTTATATATTAAAACTATCTAATGGAAATAGAAAAAGAAACAAACATAAAATCTATTCAGATAACTCATCTAGATGGTTATCAGATGTGGAAGAATGTAAAACCGCACTAGCAATTAGTATAGACATCTCATAGATGGGATACATTAAGCTGGAATCATCCACGTGATGGCATATAGACAGAGTGAGAAAGACGCAGCCCTTTAAGTAGGCAGATTGTCTCAATATTAATAGAAAAAGTGATTTTATGTAATTGTTTTCACTAATATGTAACCTGAAAAAGAAGCTCTTAGTGAATCCTTTCTTTCAAAGGCAAGTAAGTATTTGGTTAGTTTTATGATTTTTGCTATAATAAAAAACAGAACCGATTATATTGAATCATCCTATGATTATACTTGTATATGTGTGACTCCAAATATTATCTTAATAAATTATTTAGCATATAATTAAAAGAACAAAATGATATTATTATTTGAAATGGGAAAGAAGAAAGAGAAAACCAAAGTGCATTGAGATCTCACAAGCAAACCAACAAAACTTTGCGCCAGCTTCAGCTTCAGCCTTCAGCTTCTTATTCTTCCTCTAGAGCAGAGACCAACTGCCAAAAATGTCAGATTCGTTTCATGCGAAGAAAACTCACAATCATCGAACTTAAACCGAGACGACACAAGGTGAAGCCACCAAGTCTCCGTCGTAATCCCAGTAAGTCTATAAAATCCTCAGCGAAGTTTCTCGGAGGCCGAATCCTCCACAAAGCATCGCCTGTTGAAGATGATGGTGATCGACTTATTCTACGCCGGTCGTAGATCTTCCGGAGGAGATCGTTTTACCTCTCTAAGATCCGTTCAGAGGTTTTCGCTTCCAGCTCCGTCGTTATCTGCTTCTCTTCACCGTCTTGCTTCTCCGATCAACCAACACGTAATCCAGCCTAATCATCATCTTAATGAAATTTTTATTATTCCAGTCCATGTCTCAAAGGTTTTCCTGTAGAGCCAAATATTTCAGATGTTACAAATTAGACTGTCTCGCCTCATTAGCCAAATTAAAATACAAATATTTCTATATTCAGTCCTTCAGTTATCAATTATATATTAATTTCAGCCACAAATGTAGAGTTGTTATATATGAAACCCATCCTTGTCATTATTTTCAAGATCTGAATTTCAATTGGCTATGTTTTGTTTGGTTATAGAAATCAGGTTACAAGAGAGAAGCAGAGAAGGTTGGTGATCAATGTATTAGTTGAAGGAAGTCCAGGACGCTATAAGGATTTTGGTTAAGCTAAGTTGCAGCGTCGAAGAAACGATCAAGAATGGTTGTGGACAAGTATCACAAAGAAGGACGTACACCGAAAACTTGATAAAAGATCTGCCTTTGAACTGGCATCAGTCTCCACTTTAGTATCCAATGTAAGCTATACAAATTTTGGTGGGTTGAAATAGCTAAGAAACAGAACAAAAGCTTGACGTTTTTCGAGCTATTTAGGTCATGTAATGGAACCGACATTAGTCTATTAGATATGTTAAATGTAGCTATATATTTCAACTACACTTGACTAAAAGTTTTAAAACTCTTGATTTTGGATTTTAATAATTTGCAGGTTTGGAGAAAACCGCCGAAATAATTGGTGGAATAGGTAGTAGAAGCTTCTACATGAGGAAGAAGGAACCCTGAAAACATGATTCTGGTGATAAGGAATCTTCAGTCATCGAACTTGATCCCAATCTTTTGTCGCACAAAGATTGGAGAATTGTGAGGAGGACAGGAAGATATGGAACATCTTGGTATGTGCTCAGTGAACAAACAAAACCGGTTTCAAACAGTAACCAAAATATTGTTTTAGTTATGTTTTACATTTACGTTCAAGAAAAAAAAAAGTTATGTTTTACTCTGTAGCTACACATAATATTTACGTGTGTTAGCTCAAATTTTATAAAGTAGAATCAGTTATTTGTAAAGTTTATTTACTATATGACTTGCAACATACAAACTGTAGGTATTATATATGTTTGCGAATATAATTGTACTCTAATTCTACTCGAATTTTTCATTTTACAAAAAATCGAGTTGTAAATAGAAACGTTTCATTAGTATATATTTCAGTGAATTTTTTGGTTGTTTGGCGGGGAAACTCCAATTAACTGTGGCTTTACCTGGAACTATTTTTTTACCTCTAAACTTATTACGTAAATGAAATCATCTTTTTTAATATGTTATCACTATAGTTTCGTTTCAAACCAAATATCTAGGTATTTGTTTACACTAAACATAAAACAAATATTAATATACAATATTTGTAAAAATGAATCAAACCAAAAATACTACTATTTTCACGGATATTGATATGATTAAATTTGTGATGTTATATATATACATATAGATAAATAATTAAATATATATGTATATATATTTTATAAATATTTTATGTAAGTTTACAATATTCTGTTATTAAATTAATTATTTTAGCTATTATATATATTTTTATTTTATACTAAAATATATTTATATTATTTTAATTTTTATTTATTTTATTGGTAGAGATCAAAGGCGGACATCCGTTCAAAAAATATAATTTTATGGATGTTTGGACATAAAATGTTCAGATAGCTAGAGATCGAATCAAATCATATAATTAATTATTCAGACGGATCAGATTTTGAAGAAGTCCAAAATTCTAGATATTTCGGCATCAATAATGTAAGAAATAGTATGATGGTAAGAGATACCGAATATTTTGATATTTTGAAGAGGAAACTCGTGATGTATATAAAATCAGTATGGTTCTACTTGATTCCATTTGATTCCACTTAGTCTGGTTTTGGTTACTTACAAAATCATGAAAGCAAACTTATAGTGTGATGATTTGTAATTTCATTTTTTAAACTAAACCAGTTAGAACCGTCTAATTCATATAATTCAATAATTATTCAACAAAATATTGTGAATAGAACAAAAACTTACACGACAAAAATAAATACTTGTAAAAATTATATTTATATAAGTGAGACATCGAGAATTTATAAATTTAAGTTTGTAAGTATATTAGAGAATGTATAATATACTAAACATTACATAAATTTGTAAAAAAGAACACTCAGGCAAATACTATACTTAATTGTTAAGCCATATTTATGAAGCGGACTCTACGATTTGTGAATAAGGATTAAAAAAACACAATACACTACAACATCAAAGTTTTTCCTCTATTAATGATAAAAATATATAAAATGCAAACAACTGCATTAAAATTCTGAATATATTTGATGACTGTTCAAAATTCTGAATATATTTTTGTTCCGAATTAAGACTGTTCAAAATATGAAAAAATCAATAAAATAATAGATTTTTTAAAAAATTCTATGTAAATATATAATCCATTAAAATGATAAATTAATAATTTATATAATTTTCTATATACGTAAAAACTAAATATTATATTGGTGGCTTTGTATTCATAATGAAATTTCCCCTATTTTCCTTAACATTTTAATATGTTTTGATAATATTAATAAAATAATATCTAAAACCACACTTCAGTTTTATGAAACAAAAAATACACACCAAATAATATAATAAAACAATATTAAAGTAAAATGTCTAAAATTTAACTGATGTATATAGGCTATAATCAACTATTTTCTTATTTTATAAATAAATATTTAAAAGTAGAGAAAAATCTAAAAAGGAAACTTTTAATAAATTAATAACTTTACAAATTAATAAAATATCATAGTTACAATTGTTAATTTATAGATTTTTTACTGTATGTCAACAAAAGAAAAAAATATAAAAAAAAACATTTACTCCAAGTTACTTCTCTTAGTTAATGATAGATGGCTATATAAAATATTACTAGATCTTGACCCGTCCGACTGGGCGGGTGTTTTCTTTGACAATAATAATTATCAACTTGTACTTAATTATAAAATATTGGGTTTTATAAAGTATGATCAAAGTTCTTTGCTATCATATGATTGTTATTGTATTTAATGCACTTGGAACACCATGAAAAAAACGAATACTTTAGTTTATATGTTTTTCATTGTATATCTGAAATAACTTGTTAAAATATATTAAAATATATTTAGCATTTGCTTTTCATTTATGTATTTCTAAATTAGAAGGCCTATTGAAATTTCTTAAAACGTTTTATATGATTTGTTATTTATAATAAATCAACCATAAAATGCATCATAAATTATTTATTTGGACATTAGATTTATACAAAAATGTAAATGTTAACTATTTTACATAAGGGTTATATTTTTTTGTTTTTCATATCTTTGCATATATATATATATTTGCGTGGGGGAAAAAGATTGTGATCTTGTTTTAAATGAACAGATATTCTTGGGATTGTGGATTTAATGAGGAGAAAACTCCCAGCGAAACAAATATATATGATCCTTAAAAAAGGTTAACTTAGTCCAATATAGTAGAATATTCTCGTTGATAAGTAATTATGTCGACAAATTACGACAAATTATTTCATATGTTATGTTTGTATCCAAACAATTATCTTTTTTAACTTTGTTATTTCTTATATCCAAACAAAATCCTAAAGTACTTCTACTTTAATAAGATAGATGTTGATTATATTTTTTTTACTTATACATAATAATATATTCAAAACGTATAACTTGATGCAATTTGATGTAATTGTATTATTCATATATTAACTTGTTGTTTTTTTTTAATTTTATTTTGAAATGAAACAACATACTAAAATTTTTAATTGTCAATATATAAATATCGATTTGGTTAGATAAACTTTGGAATTGTAATTATTTAATTTAAATTGATTTTAAATGTAGTACCAGAATCTGTAAATAAAAAAAATATAAAAATGAAGTACTTAATTTATTGTAAATGCAAAGGCTAAATTTGTAAATAAAAAGAAGTATTTATAATAATGCTATCCATGTATCCAAACAATCCTCACTATCCATGTTTCCAAACAAAATCTTAAAGTACTTCTACTTTAATAAGATAGATATATAAATAACATTCTATTTTTGTTTCTAATTAATATTTTAGGCTTTATTTCTGGATTTTCCGTTATAATTTGCTTATACACTTTTTAACCTAGTCAATTGATTCAATTCTAGATGACAAAAAAATACATTTGTTACAATTAGTTAATTTAAAGAACGTTAAGAAAATCACATTACAATAAGGTAAGAATATGCTTTTCGATAAAGGATATTCTTATATCAATCAAACTTCTATTCCAGAAGCCAGTTGTTGGTCGGTTGACTTAGTTAATGTAGGGCCACCGCCCAAATAAAATTTTATTTTATATACTCAAATATAAAATAAAATTTTGTGAAATGAAACCATTGGACAGTGTTGCAGACAAAAAACAAACAATCGCAGTTATTTTAAAATTTGAGTATAGCATTCACATTACTTACTTTTCTTGTTTTTGAGCGTTGTATTCACATTAATCTCTTAAGAGTTTTTTTTTTTTTGTCATCTGAGATTTTCATTCATCCAAGGAAAATAAACTTCTGTTACAGGCAACAACAACATCAAAACAGACACATGTGTCTAAGAAAATCTGAAAACACAAATCTGTTTGAACATAAAAACAGTCTACCCTTTCGTTGAAGACTTCCAAGTTTCTTCAAAATACCTATCAACCTAAACAGAGGGCGGAGAGTCTCTCATCACCAAAGAAGACAGCTAACCATTCAGGTGCCCCGAACGCTACATACGATTGCATCTGATTAGAGGTGTTCACACTTTTTGCAATGAGAGAGGCCCCTCTGTTAGTTGATTTATCTTCGTTCACCACGCGCCACCATTCAATATTGGCCAAAGCCCTGATTAGCTCTGTGCTCTGGAATTTGTAGGAGGGCCAAGCTTTTGGTCGTGTGACCAACCCTACAATAAACCGGTCTTGAAGCGCAAAGATTATTTTGTTTAGCTTATGTGATTCCATGCTCTTAATTACCCACAACATCACCTGAAAACAAGCATCTTCGACATGTGCGACATTACTAAAAGCTCTCCGAGCATGGATCAAGACTTTACCATTACTATCACGTAGAACCCATGCACCTCCAGCTCTTGTTTTTCCTTTTGAGAAAGATATGCCGACATTGCATTTAAGCCACGATTCTGGTGGTGTGGTCCACTTGTTTTGCATCAGCCTCTCTTCGACTTTGTTCTCCTCCTCCTCTTTTTTCTCCAACTCCCACGCCAAGAACCATAGCTCTGCTTCCTCTTTGATTTTCATCACAATGTCCATTGTAATAAAACTTTTACCTTCAAAAACCAAGTTGTTCCTATTTTTCCACAGGAACCACATAATCCATGGATAGATCCTTGTTATCTCCTTAGGAACTTTTTCATTTAAGGCCAATCTGTTGAGATAGTGGTAATTTGTGAATAGAGAAGTTGAACTGAAACCACCTTCAGGCTGGGGAATATCAGATAAAGCCCACACTTGTCTGGCCACCGAACAAGAGAATAAGATATGGTTCGGTGCTTCAGTTTCCAGGCCGCATAGGAGGCAACATGGGTCCATTTTCACCCCTCGATGTACCAGCAAATCTCCCGCGGGTATTGCATTACTTAGAGCTTTCCATATGAATGACTTAATTTTTGGAGAAGTTGGGATCTTCCAAACTGATTCTTTGAGGGCATTTAAGGATGGTTGAGTGTTGGCCATGATCTTTTCCTCAGAGAAAGAATTCTCAGTGTACAACCAGTAACCTGATTTTACTGAGTACACTCCATTCCTATTATGAACCCAAATCCAAAAATCCTCATGGTCCACAACCGGTTTCATCTTCATTATCATGTCTATGTCTTCTTGATAAAACAGTTCTTGCAACTTGTCTAAACACCATCCCCTCTGAGTTTCATCAATAAGATGACTGACCTTAAGCTCCAAATCGACCATGATATTCTTCATTAGAGGCAATCTCATGACACTGTCAACTATCCACTGTTGTGACCACACCAAAATGGATTTTCCCATTCCCCACTTGTTTCCTTAGCCCTTTGAGAAGAAGTTCTCTACCATACAAGATACTTCTCCACGCATATGAAGGTCTCTGTCCCACTTTTGCCTCGAGAAAATCTGAGTTCTTGTAGTACCTACTTTTAAAAACCTTCGCAAACAAAGAATCAGGCTGGTCAAGTAGTCTCCATGCTTGTTTGGCCAACAAAGCTTGATTAAATCCTTGAATATCTTTGAAAGCGAGTCCGCCTTGCTGTTTTGGGAGGCACAATCTTTTCCAGCTGACCCAATGAATCTTCCTCTTGTGCTCAAGTGCATTCCACCAAAAATCTGCCATAGCTCGTGTTAGATTGTCACATGATTTTTTAGTAAATCTGAAACACGACATAGCGTATATCGGCATTGCCATTGCCACAGCTTTAAGGAGGATCTCCTTTCCCCCATGAGAAAGGCATCTAGCAAAATATCCGGATAATCTGTCTTTGAGTCTATCATAGATATAGGCCAACATCTCTGTTTTGGAACCACTAAAGCATTCTGGGAGACCTAGGTAAACACCAGATCCACCTTCCTTTGTAATCCCTGTGATCCCCTTTATCTCTCCTTTGAAGACTCTTGGACTTTTGCTCTGAAGGTAATAGCCGATTTTTGCAGATTGACCTTTTGTCCTGTGGCAACACCATAAGATTCTAAAATCTTCATTAGCATTGTGGCTTTTTCCTTCGTCGCTTTACAAACCAGTAGGCTATCATCGGCAAACAGTAAATGGTGAATGACAGGTCCTTGATCAGAAAACTGCATCCCATGCAGGTCCCCTGTTTCCTCAGCTCTTCCCAACTTGTGAATAAGGCCCTCAGTACATAAAACAAATAGGAATGGTGACAGGGGATCCCCTTGACGAAGTCCCCGTTCTGGTTTTATTCTTCCAAAGGGCTGATCATTTATTAAGACTGAGAAAGTAACAGACGTTACACAAAACATCACCTTTTCCACCCATCCAGGTTCGAAACCCAATGCCAATAACAAGGCTTTTAGATATGGCCATTCCACACGATCGTATGCCTTAGACATGTCAGTCTTGATCGCCATATACTCCTTGGACATCCTGTCATTAGTCCTCAAATCGTGGATGATTTCATGTGCAATGAGGATGTTGTCAGTGATCATCCTTTCTTCAACAAAAGCAGATTGAGTGGACGAGACTATGGCTGGAAGCAACGGTTTTAGTCTCCATACCAGAATTTTTGATATAATCTTGTATAGTACCGAGCATAAACTGATTGGTCTGAGGTCAGACATCTCCACCGGGTTGTTGATTTTTGGTAACAAACACAATAATGTGTAGTTCCAATCAGGCGGAAAATAACCCGATATAAAGAAAGTTCTGACTTCTTCCGTGACTTGATCTCCAACCGTAGCCCAATACTTCTGAAAGAATAAGCCAGTCATGCCATCGTGTCCTGGGGCACTTCCCGGTTTAATGGAAAACACCGCTTCTTTAACTTCTTCCTTGGATACTTCTCTTGTTAGTTGCTCATTCATCGACTGTGTGACTCTGCTTCTGAAACCCGAGAAGAAGTCTTGGAAAGAATCTGGGGTCCCCGACTTAAAGAGATCCTGGAAGTACTGTGTTGCTACTTCGCCCTTAGATGCTTCTGAAAACTGAGGCACACCATTTTTATCATTGAGTTTGATAATCCTGTTCTTGGCTCTGCTCGCTTTCACTGCTGCATGAAAGTACTTTGTATTTCTCTCCCCTTTTGTGGTCCATTTCTCCTTACTTCTTTGGCTCCAGTATTTCTCTTCCTCTCGATAAGCCTTCAAAAGTTCTTTTTTGAGATAACCCATCTGAACCAGTGAAGGATGATTAGATGACTGTACTCTTTCCAATTCCTGTTGAATTTGAACCAGTTTATCACGAGAATTTAAACTTTGTGTTTTCTTCCACATACTCAAAGCTTTCCTACACTTCTTGAGTTTGTCTGATACTGAAGCTCCAAAGAAGGAATGATTCGTCAACCAGGCCTTCTTTATTGCATCTTTGACTAAGGGCTTGTTTAGGAACCTAGAATCAAACTTGAAACTTCCTCTGTATACCTCTTGTGATGACACCAACTTGACCAAGACGGGTCTATGATCTGATCCTCTTTTGTCCAAAAAAGATTGATTTGAAGCCGGGAACATCTTGAACCAATTTTTATTCCCAAAAGCTCTATCAAGCTTACTTTGAATCCATAGCTTACCTCTCTGTCCACCCCAAGTAAAACTATTGCCAAAGGCTTGCAACTCCACTAACTCCCCTGCTCTGAGCATGTCATTGAAAGGTTCAAATGAGGCCTCACTTCTCCTTGGACCACCAATCTTCTCCCCATTATTCCGAATTTCATTGAAATCTCCTAAAACACACCAAGCTGTTTTCCTTTGGACTCCAATACGCATCATTCTCTCCCATATTTTTGGTCTAGCACTTCTTTCCGGTTCTCCATAAATACACGTCACAAAAAACCTACTATTACTGGACTGAACTTCCAAATCGATTAGGTTCTTGTCCAAAAACTTTATATTTACACCCATAGAGTTCTTCCAAAACAAGGCTAAACCGCCACTAAATCCTCTTGGTTCCACCGTTACAAGTCTATCATAGCCCAGCCACACCCGTAGGTCCTCCAAAACATCTCTTTTATTTTTAGTTTCCATAAGAAATAGTATATCCGGGAAATGCTCTTTACGCAGCTCCCGTAATCTTGGAATCACCAAATCCTGTGCACGGCCCAGGCCCTGGCAATTCCAACTAATCATAGCCATTTAGATATTGGATGATCCCTCACTTGGGACCACCAATGGTTTCTTAAACCTTGCAGAGTTTTGGGATGTCTCCACATCTTCACTGGCCTTTCTCTTTGCTTCGCTGGCTACCATCTGAGTCTGTTCCATTTCAGTAGACTTTGTTTCATCTTCCTTCACTACCACTCTTCCTTTCCTCTTGTAAGTTCCAGGTCTCTTTCTTGGCTTATTCTTTCTCATTTTAGTCCCGGAAGAGCCCGTGTCAGAGACACCAAACTCATAACCCGTAGAACCACCATGAAACGAAAAGCCTTTAGAAATAAATTCTTGAGCATTTCCTGGATCAGAGAAGAAGGAGAGTTCTTGGTAGTTGCTTCCATGTGATCTACCTGCTTGAATAGCTCCAGCCATTAGTTTGTCCCCCAGTTTTGCCTTTACAGATCTCTGCACTTCGTCTTGATGTTGGAAATCAAAGACAACCCCTTTTTGTTTATCTAAGACCGTGGTAATCACCGGAGGGGGTTCTAATCTCAGACATGTTTTCTGTCCAATGGGATCATTCTTCAAACCTTTCAGCGATTCTTTAATTCTTTCTTTACGAGCCATCTTCTCATGTCCCTCCGCTGCCAATAAATATTGTCTCATACCTTGTAACACTTCAGGCGCTATCTTTGGTCTTTCAGAGCCTGGGATTAACCCAACTTGGGATTCCAACACCACACCAAACAGAGGATCATCCTCGGTAATAATTTTCTTCTCATTAGACTCTGTTGCCGAATTCTTGGATGATGACATGTCAATCCCCTGATCTTTTTTCAGCTTCAGAATCGGGCAAACTGATTGTTCATGTGTGAGTCTTTGGCAGTGGTAACATCTCTTCTGAATACGCTCGTAGTCATAGAGAATGTTAATAGTTTCCCCATTGGGTAAGTTCACCTTCTTAGCTCTCCGAAGAGGTTTAGAGACATCAAACCTCACTTGAACTCTGACATAATCTTTCACTTGTGGTTTTTCTGGGTCAAAGGCCACTGTAATCACTTGTCCTGCAAACTCCCCCAGAGCAGTAAGTGCTTTGAGCGTGTAGTGGTTAACCGGAACGTTTCTCATCTGGACCCAAAGAACAAGGTGCTGCAAGTAATCTGGAGGAGGCTTCTCCACCCATCTTTCAAGCACCAGGGACCATTGGTTGAAGGAATGGACTCCTCTGTCAAGAATATCTTGCAAATCCTGCTCATACTTGAAGATAAACTGGAATCTATCCTTAGACAAAGCAATTCCTTTAACCCTATCATAGAGCTGCAATTTCCTAGGCATATCTAGTATCAAATCTAACATCTTTTGACATTGTGGGTTTAGTAATCGCCCCACTATACTCATTTCGTTTCTTGACGTAGATCGAAATTCCGGCAGATCTGGTAGATTATACGGCTCATCATCTTCTTCGAGAGACATGCTTAACAAAGCTTTATCAAGGCTTGAAGACATTGCGCGCGAAAAGAGAGTTATGAAACCCTAGTTTTTACTGAAGAAAGTAAAGATGAAGTTGAACAGTGCTACGGTGAAAAACTTCAACAAAAGGATAAGATTTGGATGAAAAAGGTGAAAAGGGCACTTAATCGGGTGGAATTCTTTAATGCTTCACGTGTTTACAGCCAAAAGCTCTTAATTGTTTTTAGAATAAACTAATCCCAACTAGAGAGAGTCTAAAGCCCAAAAGAGGGAAACCCATGATTTATCTCTTAAGAGTTTATAACATAAAGTATTCAAACGATATAGGAAATTTAGTTTATAGATGGAAAATTAGTATTCTTTGACAAGTATCATATCCAACTCAAGCACGTAATAGGCACGATCGTTATTTACTGGCTAATTGCATAAATGATTAGAGAAATTTTATTTTATTTTTGTCAACCCATATCAAATCAGATTGGGAGTTGTGGCCAATGTCAAACTTCCAAATATGCTCTAAATAAGAATATCGTATTAATCAGTTGCATATTATATATATATAAGTACATATATCCAACCATATCCAGTGGGATTTTAATAGTTTTTATAAAACCAGTTTCTTATATATTCCGTTTATAAATCAGATTGATACCTGCAAATCCCAAAGCTTTGACCTAAACACCGTCCGTGTTCGACGATACAGAGTCAGAGCAAGGCGGTAGCCACGACGGGTATTGGTCACGGCGGAAGATGGGCGATTTACTCGATTGGATTATCTCCTTCTTATTCCTCGTTACCCTTCTCATCATCGTTATCTACCAGGTTTTTAACTCTCCTAATAATATTGTTAGGTTAAATTAAACTATAAATTGAACCGTAGTTTAAAACAAATTATTATTTGTTTGACATTCTTATTGTATTTTGCTTCGATCTTCTGAGTTTGAAGTTTGAATCAGATGATAAGTTTTTGTAATTCGATTAACTTTGTAACTAATTATCATTTTATTTTGTAATGTAGCTGACATGTTTGGCGGATCTAGAGGCTGATCACATAAACCCTTACGATTCATCTACCAAAATAAACCGGGTGATTCTACCGGAATTCGGTTTGCAAGGACTTCTATGTGTGTATTATGTCATAACCGGACATTGGTTTATGGCGATTTTGTCTCTTCCTCACCTTTTCTACAACATTAGACTGTAAGTAAATCATTCACTCATCATCATATTGGTCAATTTTTCGAAGTCAACAACAGGGTAATCGATTCAACAAATCTGGTTTAACTGAACAATGTCTTTCTTTTTTTTTAATTATTGCCGGTTAAAGATACATGAAAAAGGAACATTTGGCAGACGTTACAGAGATGCACAATACAAATAAAGAGGAGCAAAAGAAACGACTTTACAAGACTGGTCATATCGCTCTCTGCATTTTTATCACATCTTATTGGTAAATTTCTATCTTAAATCACTAATCTGTTCATGTGTTTCGAAGCTAAATTCTTATTGTAATTATTTGTTTTTTTGTATTCGTTTTGGTTTTAAGGTTGATCCACTCGGCATTGGGAGACATCTAAAGGCTTGAGAAATCAAATCACTGGGCTTGACCAACTTTTTTTCCTTACATCCTTAATGGATTTTGTCAACCACGACAAATCTTTATGTAGTTTTGATTTTTGTTGTTTTATGATCTTTTTGGCTTTCTTTTTTAGTTCATTACACAACTCGTAAAGACGTGTTGATCAATTCCTTAAACTTTTGAAACTAATGGTGAAACACTTTTTTTTTTGGAAAGAAACTCTTCACCCTTGGAATTTAAGGTTCTAGATTAAGATTTCCATGTATGACCTCATGCAGTTAGAAAAAAAAGTGAAACAAGTCCAATGCGCATGTTGTAGATTATGTCAAGAGAATCCTTTAATGGTGTGATGGATTAAGAGAGACATCTCTTCTCTCTCTCGGGGGATGTTTGATCTGGTTCTTGTGCTACCGTAAGCAGTTCAAAGAAACGTGTTATTTCTACTGAGATATATGAATTTACAGTCTGGTGACACAGGTTTTGGAGGAGCTTCGGTTAATGGGCCAGGTTTCATATGACAACCGATGGACATCTTTGTTTGTTCAGTACAAGCTCTGATCAATCTCTTACATGAAAAAGTGGAAACTTTATTCAAGGTATTGAAATGGTTCAACTTGTTTAGGATCGTTTAGATTAAGACGGTGTTATAGAGAGACTTTAACCTGTGATAACCATAGACCGAATCATGGATGGTGGATACTTTGCTCTGTTGGACAAAATAACAGGCAAAACCGGAACCATGACCAGTTTAAACAAGTTTTAAAGGAACAAAAGATGCTTCAAATCCGAATAAACAAGAAGAAATAAAGTTAAGATCATGCAACAACAATGGAACCGGCATATAAGACTTTTAAACCCTTAAAACTACCAATTTAGTAGAACCCTTCTAATGGCTAATGTTGAAAATACGAAATGAACTTAATAAGGAACAAAAATACAGAGAAAGATTAGATTTTGAAAGTTAAATTGACTTTAATATCAGAAGACTTGTTTCTTGGATGGGAAGAGACGAGACAGAATGGGTTTTCCGGTCATCAGCTGCACTAGAGATGGGAATGGCCGCGGTTGGGGTCGACAACATGAAATCATGTCTGTTCTTTTTCGGTCTCTGATCTTTTCCTGCTAAAAACTTCCTACAACCACCTGTTTGATTCAATTTAACACATTGAAACTTAAGTTTCCGGTTAAAGAAAGTGGACCGGAAATATCAGAAAATGGTTAACCTGAACCGGACTTGCGGCTACTAGTAAACCAGCGACACCACCGCCTACTATGCGTCCATCAGGACTTGCTAAAGAAACGCTCATTCCTCCTGTTCTACTCCGAGTTCCCCCTATGTCATTAGGCATGAATGACCCGGACAACGATAATATCTCAAACCGACCCTGAAAAATCAATCAATAAACTTATCTTATACATCAACCAAACAAAAAAACATTGATCGATGACATCTATAAATCACATACTTCGTATGTTAATGTACCGCCTGATGAATCTGGCTGGCGAAGTGTTACACTTGAAATGACACCATTTGCTGATAGAACACAAATGGCACGAGGTCCTTGTTGCGAAAACGATATTATCTTCATCGTTACATCCTAATTGAATCATCACTCAAAACTCGATCGGTATAAAGATTTTAAAAAAGAACTAAGAGACCCGATCAAATAAAAAAACTTCCAATGAGAAAAAAAAAACAAAAAACTTCCAATGAGTTTACCTCACCGGCGTTGACCGTAATTACATGTGGTGTGAAATTACCACCGACGGAGCAAGGAACCCATTCACCTGCACAAAACACAACCACAAGAGCATATATTCTCATTGATATTATCTTTTCAGTTCTTTTATCTAACCGAGTTGCGTCGCTATAATATAAATTAGAAACCTCTAAATTCACCTTAACGTCTAAATGTGAAGCTTAATGTTGCATTAAAGAAGTGACAATCAAGAGCGTGACTTATATATGTAGATACTTATAGCCATGGGACACATCTATAATAAGCATGTACAAATTAAACACCGATACAAAACAAAGAGGGAACCTATTATCTAAGTTAAAGGCCCCACTTCAATAAAAGCATGCATGAAGTTCTACGAAACTAGATTCCGACAAAACAGGATTCCGACAGAACCTTTTTTGTTTTCTTTTTGCTGAAATTCAATAGAAACAGAGAAGAAAATAGAAAAGATTTACCCAAATTCTCGACTTGGTGATGAAACTTTGTTCTGTTAAAAGAGTTTGTTTGTTTCATTTTGCCGCGTTTTTCAGAGGCGGAGAAATCGATGACGTGTGAGCTCGCCGGATGAGGATGCGACGGTGCCGGCGCCGATGAAATCGGCTTTGGAGATAACGCTACAACTGTCCCGTCTGGTCCATACTTCCTAGGCCGTCCACGCTTCTTCTTCATCGGTACGCCGGAGATACCTTCCATCATCGTCGCCGTCGTCGTCATCGCCGTCGAAATTAGAGGCGGTGGAGCTACTATGGCCAGTTGTTTCGTGTGATGAGACTGTGGTAGTGGAGGAACGACGGAGTTAGGTGATGGATTTGAGCTTTCTGATCTCGGGGCTATGTGAAAATCTGACGGCGCCTTGGATCCCACCACCGTGATATCGCCGCCGTTACCGACGGTTGATCTAACAACTTCTCCGGTTGACTCCATATCTCAAACCACTAGCTTTTATATTTTTCAATAATTGATTTAGATTTTTTTGATTATAGATAACAAAGACGAGAGATTAAGAACCCAAAAATAATAACCAAGAAATATAACTAAGATCAATAACAAGAAAATTAAACTGAAAAATGTAAATATTAAGGAGATATGATTTAAGAACAGAAAATATTGCTAAGATCAGAACTTATAAATTAGTAAAAATGTTATAGATGAAAGTGAGGAAATTAGATTAATTTATGCTGATGACAAAACATATATATAGAAATCGGGTTTTTGATTTGGAAATACCTAAATTAAATAATAACATTTTCTCTTCTTTTTCTATGGGGTTATTTATATTGTAAGGTTTGCTTCAGCTAATTTCCATCGTAACTTTTTCTATGTCTGTCCATTTAATTTTATTATTGAATTAATAAAATAATGGGTGAAAATGAAATGCTTAATAGCATGTTATAATAACTTTTTGGAATATATAGATATTCGCGTTTGTAGCTGGAATCCGATGGGAGGAGATTAATAAATAGAAAAGCTAGTAAATTAAATAAATACTCGTGGACAAAAATAATAAGGTGGTATACAAAATTCATTGATTTAAATAAAGAAACATTTTGTAAAAGACAAACATGGCGTGCGTTACTTTTTTCTTGCCGTGAGTTATTTATTTTATTTCCAAATATTCATTTTCCCAATTGAACTATTTTTCCTTGACTAATATAATCGGGGTTGGAGTACAAGGAAAACTAGGCTGCTAAATTGATGAAGAAATAAATAATACATGAATTAATTCATTTCTAACATTAAAAAATTAAAGAAAGATGTTTTAACAAAAAAACAATTAAAGAAAGCCAAAGGCCAGAATGACAATTACATGGGGACAGTAAAAACGTATAAAGTCTCATAAAACTATATATGTAAATATATTAATGTCATGGTTTTCCTCAGAAATTATATACTACAATAAAAAGAAATCAAATGGTCTAAAGAAAAGAAGTAAAAAATTCAAAAGAAATCAAATGGTCTAAAAGAAAAGAAGTAAAAAAAATCCAACATCTAAATCCTCTGCCAAATTATATTTTATTTCGTTTCCTAAAGGAATTCAATAAACCATTTAGATGATAGATGATGGGGTTATGCAATTTTCAAATCATCCAACCAGCGAAAGAGATGCTATTATATTGTCTAGATATACAGTTAAATGTGAAAAAGCATCCAACATTCAGATAAATGCACTACTCCTTTTGTTTCATTTTGTTTTCGAGAAAGTGTCATTTTAATATTTTTTACTTGTTACATAAAAATGTTATTTTACAATTTCAATGAAACTTAATCAAAAAGCATGCACCCATATATTTTCTCTCATAGGAAAAAACTGTTTAGGAGATCTTTTACCGGCTCTTATCTTCGATGCATCACACTGAGGCATGCTAAAATGTTTTTCATGAACTACATGAAAGAGAATGTGATTCCCACTCCAGTGGTCACAACCTTGTACACTGGAAAAAAAGATCAGGCTACTACGAGCCCACGATCCAACAAGCGAAGCATTATGACCATGTCAAAGACACTCAAGTTTAAAAGCTTCCCCTGAGAAACCTCAAATTAATCAGCTCTCTTCGGCCATTTATGAAATGGGCATGTATATAGTGGAAAAAAATGTCAATTTCACTGAGGCAAAAAGTGTTCCTCCTAGTGGTCACCAACTACTTAATGGGTAGAGGCATAAGCCTTGATCAAGATTGCGTACACCCATGTCTGAAACTTTCTCTAGGTTAATGTTATATCGAAGTTCGGGGTTCCATATGAGATTGCCAAAGACAATGGACCTCAATTGACCAGAAATAACTTAAAAGAGTTTTGCAACAATTGGGAGATAAAACTCACATTTGCCACATCAAAGCATCCTCTATAATCATACAAACAGAATCTACCAACAAAATGGTGATCAACATGCTCAAAAAGCGCCTAGAGGAGGCCAGAGGAAGTTGGGTGGAGAAACTACCATGAGTCATGTGGGCCTACCGAACCGTTACAAAAGTGATTACAAGGGAAACACCACATTTAGTGATTTATGGCATGGAAGCAATATTCCCAACTGAAGCACAAATAGCAACAACCGTCTCTGAGCTCCTCTCTTAATAGGAGAATGAAGGGTTGATGAATCTAGACCTCGATCTACTAGACGAAAAGAATGAGGCGGCCATAATAAGAAATTGATGTTTACCAACAAAAGATAGCTAGAAGCTATAATAAAAAGGTTCACACCAGAACCTTCCAGCAAGGGGATTGAGTCCTCTGAGGAGTATTTGACAACACTAGAGACAAGTCACGAAGAAAGTTGGCTCATGGATGGTAAGGACTTGACAAGGTGATCGAGGTGCGAGGAGTAGCAACTTACAAACTACAAGACTTATATAAATTAACTGAACCAAATAGTTTGAATGCCCTGTATCTCACTACCTACTACTTCTAAAAAAAATCTCATGATCACGTTTTCTACGGCTTTCACAGCCAATACTTAAGTGCTTTGGTTTTATATCTATCTAGCTCATTTCATTTATACTCTATGTCTCTGGAGTAATTTTATCTTATAAAACTACGAGTTATTTTGACAAAAGAACAGAAAGAAACCAATATACTCAAGGGGAAAACGATCTTCGATCGAGCCTTGAAAGGCTTCAGATCCTGGCAAATCCTATTATATTTTCTATAAGTGGGATATCCACAAAATCATGCAAAGAACGTATCTGACTATTTCATAAATATGCTAGCAGAAGTCTGAGTATGCAGTCGTCTATAATACCAAATTCATGTCTAAAGGCCATGTGCCAGAATATATGCAGGAAAATATCGTACGCAATGTGCATATTCTTGCATAAAACGATAAGAGCTAATCAAAACGCATGAAGAATAAAGTACACATAAAAATTCTTGTAACTAAAAGTTTATACATAGAGAAAAACTAACAACATGAAAACCCAAATTTCCTGCTTATCCGAAAGTAGTAAGAATGGCTATTGAGTCACTACCCCAAGTAGATTCTCACCAGTACCGACCGATAATACTGGTGCTTACCTCACCCTTCTAGGGTTGAGTTACATCATAACATGACAAAAGTATGACAATGGCTTACCTGTAAGATGCAGAGAGCACACCTTAAGATGTTGATAATAACTTACTTTCAAGTTGCATAGTGAAATGTCTAAACAACATCGGCAGTAGTCCACCTTCAGGGAAAGGGGGGAAGAATGATTTTGAAGGACCGGAAAAGTTTTTGGTGAGAGAGAAATAAGGCGATTCTGAAAGCGACGTAGGGTTTTTGTTTCGGTGATGACGGTGATTCCGCCGGATTTACCTGTCTCTCCGGGAGGGGAATCGGGGGAAAATATTGCGGTGGATGATGTGGTTCCAATTAAGAAGAAGTTGGATCAAATTTGGGTTTCTGTTGCACAAGATAAGAAATCATTGAAGAAATACGAGGTTGAGATTCTGAATAAAGGGGGAAAACAAACAATGGAGATTCCGGATGAGGTAATCACTGAATCGACTCCGTTATGGGATGATTTCGTGGTTGGGAAGTTTTTGGATCGAGCTCCTCATGTCGCAAAGGTCCACATGGTGTTAAACAAAATCTGGCGATATGGTGATCTATCAGTGAAGGTTGAGGTTTATGAAGTGAATGATACAAAGATGAGATTCAAAGTTTCAGATCAAAAAGCTTGGGAGAAGATCCTCGGGCGTGGTATGTGGAATATTTGGGGTTCCGATGATTGTTACAAAATGGACTCAACGAACTGAAGAGGAGAAGCAAGAGGAGGAATCGATCCCCATTTGGATTCATCTATCAAAGGTCCCACTGCATATGTTCTCCTGGGAGGGTCTTAGTCTTCTGGCAAGTCCTGTGGGATTCCCTGTGAAACTTCACCCGAAGACACTTGCTTGTACAAGTTTTGAAGTCGCGAAGATATTTGTGAAAGTGAATCTTTTGAAAGCTCTACCGAAGGAGATGAACTTTACAAGCAGAGAGAAAGAGTTCATGGTGGATTTTCATTATCCATGGCTTCCTTCAAGGTGCAAGCAATGCGATAAATGGGGACATGTGGAGAAAGTGTATGTTTTGAGGAGAAAGGCAAAGAGAGGGAGGTTAGATCAGATTCAAAATCGAGGGAAGACGATGAAAGTAGAGAGGAAGAGGATAAAAAGGTGGTATGTAATGAAGGAAATAATGAAGTATCTGGTGAGCATCTACTCTTAGAGAAGAGGTCGTTCATTTAGGAAAAAAAGAGATGAGGGGGTCAGTGACGTTAATGTAGAGACATGGTCTCAGGTTCCTCAGGGGAAGACTGGTAGATCACAACCAAGCACCCCAAAACGAATGGCTATTGAGATACAAATTTCGGCGTCAAGTTTCACGGTTCTGAGTACTAATGTGGAGGAGGAAGGTGAAATAGTGGAAGAAGCAAAAGAGTATGTGGTTGAAGAAGAAAACATGGGTGAGAAAATGGAGGATTTGGAGAAAGATATGATAGAGGAAGATCTGTTGGAACCGAAGTAGGGAAAAAAATAAAGCAGTTGGTCAGAGAGGAAGGAAGAAAGGACAGAAGGCTAAAGCTCGGGATGAGAATCCCACGAGTAAAAGGTCTTCTCGTTGAAACAACTAATATGGCTGGGTTCTTCTGCAATGTGCGCGGATTCAAATTTTTTTGAAGCATTCTGTGTTTAAAGAGTGGATTCGTAGTAGTGATATGAAGTTTGGGTGTGAGCTAGAAACAAGGGTAAAAGAAAGCAAAGCAGGGAAGATTCTAAATTTGATTTTTAGTGGTTGGTCAGCAATTACGAATTACGAACGTAGTCAGGGAGGGAGGATTTGGCTAATGTGGAGAGAGTCAGTGCGTATGACTCCTGTGTACAAGCTAGATCAGCTTATTACTTGCCCGGTGGGGTTACAGAATGAGGAAGAGTTCTTCTGTACTTTTATTTATGCGAGCAATGCGGTAGAAGAGAGGAAGGTTTTATGGAGGGATCTATGTGATCCCCATTCTTCTCCCATGTTCAAGGACAAAGCTTGGGCTTTAATGGGAGATTTTAATGATATTCTTGAAGGAGATGAGAGTACTAGTTTCTTGAATCTGGGTAGGCTTCCAAGTGGAATGAGAGACTTTCAACAGATGGTCATTCATTGCAACCTTTCAGATATGGGTTATCAGGTTCCACTTCATACCTAGTGCAACAAAAGGGAAGAAGGAGTGTTTTTTTAAGAAGCTAGATAGAGTAATGATGAATAGTGTTGCTTCTCATAGATTTCCGAATGTTTTGCTACGTTTGAGCTCGGGGGATGCTCAGATCACTTGAGATGCAAGATTCATCTGTGGCTGCCAAATGAGAAAATAAGGAAGCCGTTTAAGTATGTGAATGTTATAGGGAGTTTACCAAGTTTCATGCCTATGTTAAAGGAGTATTGGGAGTCGACTGAGGTTCTTTTTCATTTAACCTCAGCCATGTTCAAGTTCTCTAAGAAGCTCAAGAATCTGAAACCTCTAATTAGAGAGCTGAGAAGAGAGAAATTAGGAAATCTAACAAAGAGAGCTCAAGATGCTTATGGTATTCTATGTGAGAAACAGAAGAATACTTTGATTCAACCCACTGAAGAAAGTGTTTCCGAGGTGATGAAGCTTATGAGAATTGGCTTTATGTTTCTGGATTAGAAGAAGATCATCTAAAGCAAAAGGCTAAATTACATTGGTTGGAAGTGGGGATCTTAACAACAAGACGTTTCATAACTCTATCAGAGCTCGTAAAGCACATAATGCCATTAGAGAAATAAGATGCACAAATGGTGTTAGGCTTGTAACTCATGAGGAGATAAAAGTGGAGGCGGAAAGACATTTCTCGGAGTTTTTGAACCAGTGCCCTGATAACTATCAAGGTGAAAATGTGGAAGAGCTAAAAGAGCTACTGAAATATAGATGCTCTAACGAAGATGGTAGACACTTGGATGCAGAGGCTACTGAAGAGGAAATCCGAAAGGTTTTGTTCTCCATGCCTTCACACAATCATCAGGTCCTGACGGGTACCCTTGTGAATTCTTCTGTACTGCTTGGCCGATGATTGGACATGACTTCATTGTTTTCTGTTCAGTTTGTGTTCAGGTACGGGTTTCTTCCAAAAGGAGTAAATTCCACTATTCTAGCCTTAGTCCCTAACAAAGTAGACTCTATGGAGATGAAATTTTATAGGCCTATTGCCTATTGTAGTGTTTTGTATAAAGTGGTCTCGAAGATATTGGCGAATAGGCTGAAGAGCATTCTGCCTAGGATAATATCTGAGAATCAAACGCTTTCATCAAGGGGCGTTTATTGATGGAGAATGTTCTGTTGGCTTCTCAATTGGTGAAAGATTACCACAAGGATTCTGTTACGCCTAGGGGAGTGATGAAGATTGATATTTCTAAGGCATTCGACTCAGTTCAATGGTCTTTTGTTTTGAAGAGTTCAGAGGCGTTGGGAATGATAAAGGATTTTACTCTATCCTAATCAAAGTAGTATAGATGAGTGTCAA
>CAJHQP010006054.1:0-41086 GCA_905132765.1 Moricandia arvensis | reverse complement strand
GATTTCTACTGCACTTAGCCTTTATTTCACGTTCATGCATTTGTTTTCAGTGTTATATTTGCAGATATGTGCAAAAAATTGGAGAGGAAAGGATCGACACAACCTCTTTCTCGTTACTGCTGTAGAGGTTCAGATAGTCAAAGAGAACAAACAGATTAAGGGGAGCAACTGCTCCATACCCAATGAACAAGAGTAAGGGTGGAGAACCAGAATGGTTGCAAAATCAGAACCACCAGTGGCACTCATAACCATCACCTGTTACCTCTTTCTTCGTCACATCACAAGTAAAATAAAACGAGACTAAGGTGATGGAGAAGGGGAAGAAGTCAAAGAAACATGAATCCACTAGGAAGGTTGAGTAAAAGAGTGAGTATCGAGTTGAAAGAACAAGGAGCATGCAGATGATCGGAGCAGTTGTTCCAGAGAGAGAGAAGGCAAAACGAGTGGAGGCTGTGGACATCAATGGATCTATCCTCTCTTGCAATTTTACGCAATATCATGCATCCTGTACAAAGAAATGGTAACTCCTAAACACTGATTAGCTCCACCTAAACACTTAAATAGCCTGTTTCACACCTATAATAACTTACCCTGACTAATGCATGTGATGAGAAGCTCACGCCACTCTTAATATATTGTAAGGAGTTTTGTCTGGAAAGTGTGACTTTTGCAGGTTTGAGTAATAGAGTATGGAGCCCATCTTGAACAACAGTCAGTGGGGTTTTGGTAAGGGTGTGTT
This sequence comes from Moricandia arvensis, assembly GCA_905132765.1. Taxonomy (NCBI): domain Eukaryota; kingdom Viridiplantae; phylum Streptophyta; class Magnoliopsida; order Brassicales; family Brassicaceae; genus Moricandia; species Moricandia arvensis. Next base: position 40,347 of record CAJHQP010006054.1, on the reverse strand, counting down.
GTCCTATCTTATTTGCTTGTATTATTTAGAGATTCATGGTTAAAGTATGGTTATCGAGAATAGAAAAGTTCCCATACTTTCAAACCTTTCTCCTTGTTCATGATACTTGACATTGTTTGAGGACATATAAGGATCTAAGTCTGGGGAAATTAATATATTGTGTTTTGACACATTTTGAATATTTTTCTAAAGTGTTTTTCAGTCTTTAACCAGTCAATTTAGTCCTTTTTGAGTCATTAAAGGTCTGGAGTAGGTTAAGAGGCTCTAGGGAGGACACATGAAGAAAGGAATGCAAATTGGAGTTTTCCTGTGTTAAACCGAACAGAGCAACCTGAACAGTGTTTCCGAGTGAACAAAGCAACCGACTAACTTCTCCTGCGGCAGAGATTCTTAAGGAAACTTCCAATATTTTGGGATTTTCCCTAATCATCCCTAATTTCTCTCTCTCCTGCAGCCGCCAGAGACCTGCAATATATGTTTTCTGATTTCTATTATTTTCAACACTACTTTTACACAATAGACCAGACCTTAGAGATTTGTACTTGGTGATTTGCTACCTTAGAAGGGAAAGGGCAATATCTCCCGATTTAGAGAGGAACCCCCTGAACCATATTTCTCTTTATTGCAGCAGTATTTCATATCGTCTCTTATTATGATCTGGGTGTTTTCTTGTTTCATGGCTGAGTAGTCAGCTTGCTTAGTCTAGGGTGTAAGGGTGTTAGATCCGTGACCTTGACATAAATAAGTTATAAATTGATTTTCTTCATTAATAGTTCATCTTATTTCTTGCATTATTCTGATCACTTAGTGCATGAACTTAGATTTAATTTGTTTATTAACCGTGTAATAGGTTGCTAGACATAGCATAAATGAACACTACATCCCTAACCAGCGAGAGTAGATGGTTAGGGTGTTTTGTGAACATATCGGAGGGGATCTTAATATTTGTCATCACGTCTCAATCCAAACAAGAGTTTAGGTTCTAAGATTGACTGACAAAAGTTGAAGCACCACGAGAGTGGGCTGATCTAATTGCGTATTTCGAATTCTACACTACCTCTTAATTGAACCTAAATAATCTTTTGGCTCACAAGTGTTTACACCCGAGTAAGCCACCCTAGGCTAGCATCCTTATAACCTGAATTACAACCACTGTTCTCTTGTTCCTTGCTCTCTGTGAATTTTCAGTTTAGAACACTCGATTATTTTAGCTTGAAATTGAACCCATAAAGTAAAGTGTAAACTAGTTCTCCAGAATGGAATCATAAATATTACGAAAATCACTATTAACTTGAAAGTAGTGATATAGCCTATTTATTACCATTTTTAGACCATGTTATAGACTCTATTAGGGTATGTTATGTGTGTCTAGGTTATGTTTTGAGGTCTTTATAGTTTTAGGTATGTGTTGGAGATATATGGATATACTTGGAGCTTTTGGAGCATTTGGAGAGTAATAATCCGTAGCTGATCATTGAAGTACGAGATTACCATCGATCAACGATACAATGTAGGCGTCGACCGATGTTACATGACCAAGATCGATCGATGTTGCCACATCTGCCATCGATCGATGTCCATTTCGCAGACAGCCGACTTTCAGGCCAAAGTTAGAGACATGATACAGGATTACAAGATTACCCTTGGACGAGTTTTGACCTAAACTTTAGGGTTTTATTTATAAACTTTATGTATAGCACCATGCTAAGTGTGCTAGAGTTAAGGGGGAAAGAGTTTGTGTGTGTGTGCTAGAATTTGCTAGTGTATTCTAAGTGTGCTTTGAAACCCCATTATTTTATCTATGCATTTATTCAGATCATTCTTCTTACTTTAATTATGTATGAGTAGTTTGCAACTAGGTTTAGGGTTTATCAATGGTACGGATGGATTAGCCAAACAATAGAATTGTTAAGGTCATTATTAGATCTATTAAGAGAATTGTGTTTATTGCTTGTGTTCTAGAGTAGCTAACTAGAACCCTAATAATAGGATAGTTAGGCGCAAGCGAGAGCATGGTCTACTATCAGAATCTATTTTGTTGAGCTAGGTTGCTAGAAACAAACGAGAGTTGATTTAGTCAATCTAGTGAACTTATCGAACTAGGTCATAACTCTTGATTCAAGAAACCGTCGATCGACGCAGGATCATTGCCATCGATCGACGGTCATTCTGTGCCAACAACCGAGAGCTGAGACATTGGACTTGGTCAATAGATTAGGCGCGCATACGAGATGTGGTGTCTTTTACATAAGATTTCGAGTTCTATGATTAAATATCTTTAACTTCTATCTACAATAATCCAGTTGCCTGAAACCCTAGTTCTAGTATATTTCCATATTTACATTACTAGCATATTTCCATATTTACATTATTAGCATATTTCCATATTGCATCTATACCTTCTAATAATGAATATTTTCTTGACCTGTTACTTGCTACCAATATATATAGTTACCTAGCCTAGCCTTTAGAAATAAAAAATCTATTGTTTGCCTTTTTTCACTGTGGATTTGATCCCTATGTACTACACCCGATCTCTCTTGACAAGAGTATTATTGTATTGTGTGTTAGGATTACGGCTTAATTTGATAGCTGTTTGTTTAGGATATTATTACCCTACTGAAGCATAAAAACACACCCCACGTCAAGTAGCAAGATCTAATTTTAGTGTATCATCTAACACCTAGTATCGGACAGCTTTTGGAAAGTTCGGATCCCGCCACTAGTCGCCAGATTGCTCAACTTCAAAAATCAATGCGGGACATACACTCCAAAATCCACCGCGTCACAAGCTCGGCCCCCGAAATAGGAAGGATCCTCAAAGCTACTTTACTTAATCCTTTCACCAGGCGGATTACCGAAGTTAAAATTCAACAAACAAACATACTTCGAGTCCAACCATATAGCGTAATTCAGATCCTACCGACCATATGACAACCTTCAACATAGCCGTCGCCAGATCATGTTTCACCGACAAGGAAAAGGATGCCGGATCCTGTCAGCTTTTTGTCGAGAGTCTCTCAGGGCCGGCCCTAACGTGGTTCTCCCGTCTAGCGGAAGGTTCCATCGATAATTTCAAGACTTATCAACAGCATTCTTTAAGAACTATGTCATGTTCACTCGCGATGGAGCTTCTATTTCCAACCTCTGGAAGATGTATCAGTTCCTCCACCGAGAGTCTCAAAGATTACGTGGAGCGATTCAAGCAAGTCATGTCGAAGGTTCACGTTACCGACAAACCGCGGTTGAGGCCCTCGACATACACTATTCATCAACTCCGAGTTCAGGAAAAATCTGTACTCACATCCCACCATCTCTCTGCAAGACGCTCTCCATCGTTCCAAAAACTTCATCCTGTTAGACAAAGACAAACATGTGTTCTATACCAAGCAGAACACGGCAAAGCAAGCAAAGCGAAGCCGACGGATACGCTCATGAACCGAGACAGCACACATCTTAACCAAAGCCGACAAGAAAAATAGTATCGTCTACGCTGTAGGTGAATTCGATCCACCAGGCGCAACATTCGTGGTCTGCGAGCCGGGCTGGAACATCTGGGAGAGAGACGCATAGGGAAATTATTCCCCGCGTACAGGCACATCCAACAATCAGTTTACCCCTTGACGAAAATAAATACTACCACAATCATAAAGTCAGGGGGCACGACACCAAGAAGTACAAACAATTGCACGAAGTTTTGTTAGCGAGCTTTACCAATGGCAAACGAAACATCGAACCCAAACAAAACAATACCAGAGAAGAACAACAAGAGCTGGAGCAAAAGTAAAGATAAGAAGAAAAAACCTCCAGCAGGAAACCTTCACACAGACCTATTCATCAACTCGAGTTCAGGAAAAATCTGTACTCACATCCACCATCTCTCTGCAAGACGCTCTCCCATCGTTCCAAAAACTTCATCCTGTTAGCAAAGACAAACATGTGTTCTATACAAGCAGAACACGGCAAGCAAAGCAAAAGCGAAGCCGACGGATACGCCTCATGAACCGAGACAGCACACATCTTACACCAAAGCGACAAGAAAATAGTATCGTCTACGCTGTAGGTGAATTCGATCCACCAGGCGCAACATTCGTGGTCTGCGAGCCGCGGCTGGAACATCTGGGAGAGAGACGCATAGGGAAAATTATTCCCCGCGTACAGGCACATCCAACAATCAGTTTACCCCCTTTGACGAAATAAATACTACCCACAATCATAAAGTCAGGGGGCACGACACAAGAAGTACAAACAATTGCACGAAGTTTTGTTAGCGAGCTTTACCAATGGCCAAACGAAACATCGAACCCAACAAAACAATACCAGAGAAGAACAACAAGAGCTGGAGCAAAAGTAAAGATCAGAAGAAAAAAACTCCCAGCAGGAAACCTTCACACAGACTATTCATCAACTCGAGTTCAGGAAAATCTGTACTCACATCCCACCATCTTCTGCAAGACGCTCTCCATCTTCCAAAAACTTCATCCTGTTAGACAAAGACAAACATGTTTCTATACAAGCAGAACACGGCAAAGCAAGCAAAAGCGAAGCCGACGGATACGCCTCATGAACCGAGACAGACACATTTACACCAAAGCCGACAGAAAAATGTATCGTCTACGCTGTAGGTGAATTCGATCCACCAGGCGCAACATTCGTGGTCTGCGAGCCGGGTGGAACATCTGGGAGAGAGACGCATAGGGAAAATATTCCCCCGCGTACAGGCACATCCAACAATCAGTTTACCCCCTTTGACAAAATAAATCTACTCACAATATAAAGTCAGGGGGCACGACACCAAGAAGTACAACAATTGCACGAAGTTTTGTTAGCGAGCTTTACCAATGGCCAAACGAAACATCGAACCCAACAAAACAATACCAGAGAAGAACAACAAGAGCTGGAGCAAAAGTAAGATAAGAAGAAAAAACCTCCCAGCAGGAAACCTTCACACAGACCTGAGGCGAATAGCCCCCCCCACCCCCCCCAACCCCGACAGGGCGGTTCCATCTTCTTCCTACACCCCGCCGAAATATATTCACGATATCACTGGCCCTCCATCCCGTCCTCCGACGAGGAACCCAAGGAAGAAGATCTTCGCAACCTGCTCAAACGAAAAGCCCAATCCATCCCGGACAGTTCAGGAAAAACGAACCAGCTTCATCCCCCCTTCGATTTGCGAGAAAAAAATGAACGCGCTAGAGCGCAAAACTCAGCGAAAGTCCGCGGCGAAGAAAATCCCGCGCATATCGGCTTACGGGCAAAGCTGAACTACAAAATCACGGACTTACACGCCAAGTTAAATACTAAAGTTCCTGACCTTCGAGCAAAGCTTAATGATCCCAACAGTAACCAAGAAATCCGAACGGACAGCCAACATCGACCCACCGAACCACCGACGGACCTGCGTGTCAAATTGTGTCGATCGAAAGATTCCAGACTGAACGTCATCATTGGTGTATCTCCACCTTGCAACAATTCAGTAAGATCAGTCAAAGAGTTTTTGTCGCAAGGCTATCATAGCACGAAACTGTCCTGTCGCTCCAGAGAAAGATTAGTCTCATCTTTAACGAGGAGGGGATCATTATGCGGTGTGTGAACTTCAGCAGCATAATCGATACCGGTAGCTCGGTCGATCTCATCATCAAAGAGATGCTCGACAAAATTGGAATTGACCTCGCGAGTATTAAGCCCTCAGACAGGTCACTCACTGGCTTCAGGGGTTCTTCCAAAACAATACTAGGAACAATCCGACTAAATGTGCACGCCTCGGGAGTCATCCAAAATGTCAATTTTTCCATCATTGACGTGCGCACTCCTTACAACGTGATCCTCGGAACACCGTGGATCCATTCGATGAAAGCCATACCATTGACTTACCATCAATATATCAAATTCCTAGGGCATGACGAGCGAATACTCACACTTCGAGGTGACCAGCGAGCAGCTTGGGATCTCCTTGTAAACAAAGCCAGAGATCGGAGAGCAAACCCCCACATAAATACAGTGGCCAGACCGATTAAGATAATTTACCCGCTCAAGGAAGATATTATCAAGGTCTGTCTATACACGGCTGATCCCAATAAGAAATTCGAGTTGAAGCTTACTTGGGTGACGAACTTCATGTCGATTCGACTTACAAGCCCATCAGGAAGAAAAGGAGAACGCTCGGACCCAAACGAGACACAGCCGTTAACAACGAAGTTGATCGTCTACTCTCTCCCGGCTCCATCACCGAGGTACGATATCCGTAGTGGCTTGCCAATCCAGTCGTCAGGCGCAAAAAGAATGGCAAGTTGCGCGTCTGCGTAAACTTCACCGACCTAAATAAAGCATGTCCGAAGGACAGTTTACCATTGCTGCACATCGATTGCTTGGTCGGATCAACAGCTGAAAACAAGTTACTCAGCTTCATGGATGCTTTCTCAGGATATAACAATATCATGATGCATCCCGACGACAGAGAGAAAACAGTCTTTATCATCGACCGCGGAAATTACTGCTATAAAAGTCATGCCATTCGGTGTTAAAAAATGCTGGCGCAACTTACCAAAGGCTCGTCAATAAGATGTTTGCTGACTAACTAGGAGTCACAATGGAAGTATACATCGACAATATGCTGGTCAAATCATTGCGCGTCGACGACCATGTTGGACACTTAAAAAAATGTTTCCTCATGTTGAATAAATACTGAATGAAATTGAACTTGGAAAAATGCATATTCGGAGTAATGTCCGGCGAGTTTCTCGAAACATCGTCACTCAGCGGGGCATTGAAGTGAATCCGAAGCAATCTCTGCAATTCTCGAGCTCCCAAGTCCAAAGAACAGTAGAGAAGTTCAGAGACTGACTGGTTGCATAGCAGCACCCAACATGTTTATTTCAAGGTCAACCGACAAGTGCCTCCTATTTTTTGACCTCCTACGCTGAAAGAATAAATTCATTTGGGACGAAAGGTGCGAAGAGACATTCGGACAACTCAAAGCATACCTCAGAACTCTGCCAGTACTGTCAAAGCTAGAAGTAGGCGATACCCTCTACCTCTACATTGCCGTATCATCCACCGGAGTCAGCATTGTCCTCATCAGAGAAGACAAAGGCGAGCAGAAACCAATTTTCTACACCAGTATGCGCATGGCAGATGCAGAAACACGATAGAAGACGGCCCTTGCAGTCGTCACATCGGCTAGGAAGCTCCGTCCCTATTTTCTGTCACAGTCAATCGTCGTTCTCACAAATCAACCCTTGCGAACTATAACGAAAGATACAAACCAGTCCGGTCGACTGTCTAAATGGGCAGTCGAGCTGAGTGAGCACGATATCACCTACAAGAATCAATCTGCAGCAAATTCACAGGTCCTCGCTGATTTTATGATCGAACTGGCACTCAAGCTCGAGCAAGATATGATCCTACCCTTTGGGAACTGGATCCTGCATGTGGACGAATCATCTACAAACAGAAGATCAGGGGCAGGTGTCCAAATTTTGTCGCCTACCGGTGAGCTAATTAGACAATCTTTCCGCCTTAATTTTAAAGCTTCCAACAACAAAGCAGAGTACAAATCCCTGATCGCCGGCCTACGCTTAGCTAAAGCTGTTGGCGCCAAATGACTCGATGCCTATTGTGATTCTCAAATTGCCGCCAATCAGTTCAATGGAGAATGCAACACGGAAACGATATAATGGATGCCTATCTTAAGATAGTCCAACAGCTCACGAATGACTTCGAACACTTCACTCTCACCAAAGTCCCTCGCAGAGAATATGTATGCGTGGATGCCCTTGCCGCACTTGGCGGCAAACTTAATGACCAGGTGAAGCGTACCATACCAATTCATCAAATAGATATTCCGAGGATTGCTGAAGCTTCCAACGAAGACACCATCGTAGCCTAAGTTAATCCAACAACATCACCAAACCCCCCTGTCGTGAAAACCCCACCGGATTGGAGAGTCCCTTTCATTTAATACCTAACTGGTGGAACCCTCCCATGCGACAAGTGGGAAGCTCGCCGCCTGAGGGCACGAAGCACGAACTACATTTTGATGGACTGCAAGTTATATCGACGGACAACGAACAAAGTCCTACTCAAGTGGATCAGGGGTGAAGAAACCTACCTAGTCATGGCCGAAATCCACGACGGGGAAGCTGGTAACCATTCAGGAGGACGGGCATTGATCCTTAAAGCAAAGAACCTTGGGTACTACTGACCGACAATGATCACCGATTACGAGGCTAATTATCGATAGTACAATATAAACTGTCCTACCGAGCTATTGTGAACCACCTCAGCCCCTTGCCCGTTCATGCGTTGGGTAAATGGATATAGTCGGACCTCACCCAAGTTCACGCCAAAGCCGCTTCTTGCTTATAATGACAGAATACTTCACCAAATGGGTAGAGGGAGAGTCGTTCACGCAGATGACCAAAAAAGAAGTCCAGAATTTTGTCTGAAAAATAATCATCTGCCGCCATGGTCTCCCATACGAAATCATAACCGACAACGGCTCGTAGTTCATATCAAACAACTTTCGTAGTTTCTGTGACCAATGGAAAATCTGCTTGAACACATGCACCCCCAGATACCCACATGGCAATGGCCAGGCCGAAGCGACGAACAAAACCATTATCGATGGTATCAAAAAGCGACATGACCTCGAAAAAGAACATTGGGCTGACGATTTGGATGGCGTCCTTTGGTTGCACCGAACAACACCAAGAGGTGCAATTGGCGTCACACCATTTTCCCTAGCATACGGTGTCGAAGCAATGTCCTCAGTAGAAGTGAATGTCACTAGCCTGCGCCGAGCCAAAATGCCTTCAAGTGGTGAACTTAACCGCGACATGCTACTCGACGCATTGGACACACTAGAAGAACGACGTGACCAAGCACTTCTCCGCATCTAAAATTACCAACACTTAGCTGAGACTTACTATAATAAAAAAATTCAGCGCACGCCCATTGGTATCCAATGATCTAATCATGCGCAAGGTGTTCGAAAACACTACAGAGTGGAGGGCCGACAAACTCGGCATGAAATAGGAAGGGCCATACAAAATCGTCGAAGTCGTCAAGACCGGAGGAGTCTACCGACTCGAAACTTCTTCGTGGGAACCAGTCCCTCGCTCTTGGAGCTCCTCTAATCTTCAGAAGTACTTTCATTAGCGAGCAAATAATGACCCAGTCACTTTTGCTCGTCAACACAAAAAAAATGGGCTGAGCAAATGACAAACCAATCACTTTTGCTCGTCGACACAAAAAAAAAATAAGCAGACCAAATGACAACCCAGTCACTTTTTCTCGGTCCAGAAGCACTACAAAATGTTTGATTTCCCCAAGCGGGATACGTAGGCAGCCTTTGCAAAGGTCCATCCACAATAAAAAAGATTGGCAATAGGTCGGGTCACATCTGCTCGACCGACAAAGAAAGACAAGCTCATCAATCTATGAACAGTTGCTTAACGAATAAACGATCGTATCCTGATCAGATACTCGATCAACTATTCGCATCGAGTAACCAACTTAGTACTCAATCGAATCACGACCAACCAAACTTCCGTAGATGTATAGGAATGGTCTGGCCAACCAAACACCTATCTAGATCGTTTAAGGAAATACAAAGATTGGTCGATCAAGAAGGACTCAAGTGCCTTTGTCACCACACATTTCTAATTTAAATCGTCAATCGGGACTTACTGAAGTACACAAACGAATAACGGATTTTTGCCAAAGAGACTCCGCAGAACAACTCGATGTCCTCGAAAAGTCCCTCGGTCTGTTTGCAGAATAATCACCTGTTCTACCAAAATGAACGAAGAACGACCTAATGATCCCGATTTTCATATGAAGAATATCATTTGGTCTAGTCAGAAACCTATGGCCAAGGATCATCAATCGGATCAGAACGAGCAAGAGATAACGACCTTAGATTACAATCGAAGAAAAAATTCTTAATATTACAACAAAACTTCCAACACCGAAGTGACAAAAGAAGAAAAAGAAGAAGCAAAAGTGAAGAAAAACCAAAAACAACATGATATCTACAACCCGATTTCTTGGTCTTCGCCGGTTTACTCGACTGGTTGCTTCCGGATTGTCTTCTCAGATTCTTGGACCCAAGAATCTTCCTCGAAGGAGCGGCTGGGAATCCGCAGATCGGTCGCGATCGCAGGAACGATCAAATTCTCGTCTGTCCCGAACTGGTCAACTCCATGCAAAGGGCAGTCAATCACAAACCGAGACAGAAGAGCTAAGGGGGACAACTTTAAAAGCCCGTCTGGAACATCCCCGACCTTTGTCTCATTTTCTGCTTGCTGGAACTCAGCATCCCTTGCGAAAAGGGAGTCCAGGAAGATATTGGGAACTTGAAGCCCTTTCTGCTCCCATAGCAACTTCAGGCAGTCCTGCGCCCCTTTGTTCTGGCTAAGGTAGAGACGCTTCTCCTCGTAGATGTCCCGCTTTTCCATATACTCCTGGATGCCTTCAAAGCGTTTAGCACATTTGCTGGTCATGGTGGCCACAACCCTGGCTTGCTCTTGGGTTACTTCGTGAACACGGGACTCCTTAATACGACTCACCGCCATATCTTTTGCAGTAGAAATCTCAGCGTTCTTCTTCTCGAGTTCCTCGATCTGAGATTGAGCTCTCTCTATTTCGGCGGATAGCTCCTCAGTTTTCACCTTTTCAGCTCTGGAACGATCAGCCCATCGATCCCTCTCCTCGACCGCCTTCTTGGATACCTCGAGGAATTTGGCCCCTTTCTTCTAGATGAAGGCATGGTTTACATTTCAATTTTCGGCCAACCTTTATTCCTTGAAATAACATATCGTAATTTGTAAAGTGCAATGGAAAAGAGTAATTATTTCCGATTTATCAAAACGTCTTCGAAGTAAACACATAAATTCAGCTCGGTCCACTCCAACTTCGTCGACTTAGCCCTGATCCAACACGTTTGTTTGATTGAAAAGTTGTTTGATACGTTTTGGAACTGCAATCGCAAATAAAATATCAGTGTTTGGTTCAAACAATAATTGAAAGTTTTTATACTTTGTTATTTAGAATGTGATGCTAAATATGCAAATTGTTCCCAGTAACCACCGTGTAAGTTGGAGCTTGTATATGTTAATAGTTTACCTTGAAGTAGTCTTTGATGTAGGAACCATGCGATGTGGTACATACCACGTGTGTAAGATCCTGAATTGTATTAGATTAAACTTAGAGCAATTTTATACCGAGGAAAAAAAAGCAAGAAAATAAATGTGGTGATAAAATTTCTACCTTAGAAAAATGAATAAGTGCAATTCCAAAAATGAAGTTATACTTATTAAATGGAAAGCGTTCATATCCATGATTTCCTTCTATGGTCCTTGGAGTAGGGTTTTGGGAATGTGGAATCTCTATAAAATAGCTATAGAATTGATAGTATTCGATGAGATACTTAAGGCTGATTTTATAGAGGAAGGGTGAGAATCCATTGGATGTGTTGTTCTCGGTTGTCCAGAAGTAGACATTGACGTATCAGGCGAAGGAGAAACATAAGCTAAGTATCTTAGGAATTTTTCAGTCGGAGTTGTTAGAGTGTTAATATATACTGTTTAAAACTGATTAAGCAAGTCTTCTAATAAATTGTTTAAAGTGAATTTAAATATAGACAATGTGTTGACTAGTTCCCTTGTCTCTTGATTCATATGAATTACTTATTGTGTTGCATCTTGCACTTACAACTGGTATCAAAGCGGGTCACCAAAGTCACTAGTGAGATCCAAAAGTGAAGATTGACACAATTATTTTTATACAGAAGTAAATCATGTTGAACATAGTCATTTGAAGGCTCACATGCAGCAGTTGATTCGAGGAATCAATGAAGACAGGGTGGGAGGAGCATATCATAGTCACAACAAATGGGAAGAAGCCCAAGTGATAAGTACCAATATTTACCACTTTTAGACCATGTTATGGGTCCTATTTAGAGTCTTTTCAAGTCTAGATACGTTTTCGCGCATTGTAGAGATAATTAAACTTTATGGAGCTCAGAGAACACAAGCAATAAGTACAAACCTGATGATAAACCGAAAACCCTAAATCTAGCTATTTTCCTTATTTTTTTACAAACTAACTATTTCCTTATTTACTTATTTCAAAGTCTTATTAACATATCTAAGTTGATTATTAAATCTATTGTGTTCCCTCGATCTATGTGGATTCGATCCCTATGTACTACAATGAAACTCTTATCGAGAGAGTAATCAATAACTCTAGAGAAATTTGAGCACATATCACCAAGAAAAAGAAGATTGAACATAAGCAAAGAGAAGTACGTCAAGTAATAACACAAAGGCTCTCTCAACGAATTTTGTTGTTGTTGAGGCAGATAAGTTTCAACTGATTGAATGGATTATGTCAGCCAAAGAGGCGTGGGAGATCCTACTGACTTCGTTTGAAGGAGATCAGAATCTCAAGAGGTCACTCCTAGACAATCTCGCATCACATTTTGAGAATCTCAAGTGAACTAATGATGGTTTTATAGCGATCTTCAGTGCCAAAGTCAATGCTATGACCCATGAAGCATTTGTACTTGGGAAGACGTACAAGGAGAAGAAGCTGGTGAAGAAGCTGCTACATTGTCATCCAACAAAGTTTGTACCTCAAAGGCGGTCTTGAAGATGACTACAAACACAAATTAACTTAAGTTTGACAAACTTTAGTCCAGTCTCTATGTCAAGGAGTGTGGCGCTTACAAATGACAAAGATGATGATAAACTTCAGACCATTGAAGATACCATGTGTACGTTGGCCAGGAATTTTAACAAGATGATCAATCGCTCTTATAGGAGGAAGCATCAACCTGTGAAGCATCATGTCCGTCAAGGAGGTGATTGTGATAGTGGCAGGAGAAGAGAAGATCTACAATGCTTTTAGTGTGAGGGCTTGTTCATATGAGTAATGAATGCCCTGACTACGAAGAGAATTCAAGGTTTCTTGAGTGTAAAGGTGTTGAACACACACGGAGTGAATTTCCAAATTAAAAGAAAGGAAGATGAAAATTATCACTATAGTCTAATGATTCATAATCATATGATGTTGGAAAAGAGATGAAGAATCTTGTAGACACAAGGATTAGTCAAGCTAATCCTTTGATATATATGTTGGTACTGGCGCTGACGAGTATCCCGTGCTGTATGACAAGTGGATGAAGCCCAAGGATGAGAATCTCGGATTGCAGTACGACTTGGTGCAGAGTCATGAGCAGGATGTGGCTCAGAAGCCTTGTTAAGAAAATAGCAAGTTAGTTGAAGAACTTACTGTTTTAAAAGAGAGGAACAAGTCTCTTGAAATGGAGGCTAGCAAGCTGGGGAAGTTGTTACTGGTGAACAAGAGAGCAAGAATGTTGGAACATGATTTGTGATATACCATGGAATTTAGCACTTTTAGACCATGGTATAAGCTCTTTTTAGAGTCCATTATATGTGTTTAGATTCTGTTTTAGAGTGTTATCACGTTTAGGTACATTTTGGAGAACTTTGTAGATTTTGGAGCTATATGACTTGAAGAACTCCACAGACGCATCAGAAATTTATCTGTGGATGAAGACCTTACCACAGCGAGATTGAGCTCATCTTTCTACACAAGATATATATTTGATTTAGATTTACAATGCCACCAGTTTAAGGTCAATGAGGATACTGGATCAAAAGTTATGCTTGTTTTACCGAAGACTGGTATGTCTGACTCGCAAGAGGAAGCTATCGAGATTTAGAAGGAGTGTCGATTGACACCACTTCCTTGGTGTCGCTTGACACTGATGCGAGAATCCAGGCTTATCTACACCAAGGTTTTCATGTCAGAGTAATCATCTTTTCATGATTATCGAGGGATTACATGAGCTTAATGTCAAACTGATAATCGATTTGGATTTTAGGATTGTTTATTGATTTCTACACCAAGGTTTCTTGCAATGCTAGGATCTAGAGTAGTTGGAATAACATGAGAGTGTGACTAATTATTTGAGCTTAAAATCATAGGACAATTGAGATGCACGAGAGTGCAATCAGTTAACGGAACCCGAACTATGATGGATTATATACCTAGGTGCATGAAAGCGTGCATGTTAAGGTTTATGTTCTTAATAATGCAATATATCAAACTAACCCTGCAAACTACTTCTGCCAAGAGAGGTCAAATTGCAGTACTTTGGGATCAAACCCATAGACAGCGAGGGCACACAATAGATTTCTATAACTCTAATGGGTAAGCTAGGCAAAATATAAATAGTGGTGTTTGGATTTAAGTCTATCAGGAATAATAAATTATCTAAAATACTAAAGCGAAGGCAAATATGGAAAAGTAGTAGATCTAGGGTTTTAGGTAAGTGAGTTATAATGGATAGGATGCAGGGAATTATTAATATGCAAGAACAATAAATGTTAACTAGTCCGACCCCCTCTTGTCACAACTCTGGTATGCGGACAGAGAAGTGCACCATCGATCGACAGCTAAGGCCCGATGTCGATCGACGCTAATCAGACAGGAAGTTTTTCCACTATGTTAATTAGACCAGCTCCCACATGCATCTAACAACCTAGCTCAATGAAATCAATTCTGGCACAGAACCTACTCTCGTAATTGTCCATGTCCTAAGTTCAGGTTCCTAGTTAGCAACTCTAGAACGCAAACATTAAACACAATTCCAAAGATTGATACTACTTGATCCTAGCAATCCTATTTTGGGCTAATTCATCAGTACCATTATGAATCCTAAATCTATCAGGTGAATTACTCAGACATGATCAAAGAAAATACAATTTAACTGAATAACACAATACATAGAATAGTAAATGGCGTTCCAATACAGATCTTTAAAGGAGTTCAGATCTTGTCCCCTAAACTACTAAAAATCTCAATGCAAGAAAACTAAAATCTGTAAAATAAAATGTGGTCTCTCCTCTGTCTAAACAGTGGCATAACCCAAATAAACTAAGTCAAAACTTTTCTAGGTGCATTCTCGTATTTTTTCTTGACTTGGGCTTGTAGTCGGCCAATACGCTGCGAGTGGGCATCGATCGACAGCAAGGATACTCTGTTTATCAATTGGCATGCTTGAATTCGACTTGTACTTCGCTGATTGTGAACAACTACTAGATATCTCTTCTGAATACTCTAACAAGCTCCATGATCTCCATAATGTTCCAAAACGTACTTGGACCTATAAAGACTCTAAAAAAGTCCAGACACACATAATAGACTCCAAATAGGGACCTAATGATGGTCTAAAACTAGTAAATAACAAGGTATATCAACTCTCCCAGACTTAATCTTTTACTTGTCCTTAAGAATAACAAAGGTAGCCTTTAAAGAGGTTATGAAAGCGGGAATTCACATAATGTATAAGTATAACTATCACCCCTACTATACTGCATCCACATCAAATAATGCTAACCAAAGAGAAACTCTATATGCCCTATTCTAGTATAGCAACCAAATCCATTCTGTCAACAACTCAACAAATACTAATTTGACTCACCCCTCTACTGATCTCATTTCTTTGCATAAAAATAAAGTGCAGGCTTTACCTTGGGAGTATCAATCAAAGGGCACGTGGAGTCAACTCCTGAAAATCTGCATACACATGTATAAAGTCTTTCATGATCTTTTTTTCCCTCTTATCTCTCTTCTCTAATTTTTTAGATCTCAAACTCAATGGAAAATGATGTTGATATAGTCCATCTTGCCAAAAATTGATACTACTTCATCCTAGCAATCCTAATTTTGGGGCTAATTCATCAACACCAGTAGGAACCCTAAATATACCAGGTGAATTACTCAGCCATGATCAAAGAAAACATGATGAACTGAATAATATAATACATAGAATAATAAATGGGGTTCCAATACAGATCGCTGAAGGAGTGCAAATCTTCTCCCTTACACTACTAAGAAGCTCAATGCAAGAAAACTAAAAGCTGTAAAATAAAATGTAGTATCTCCTCTGCATAAACAAAGGCAGAACCCATATAAACTAGATCAAAACTCATCAAGGGGCATTCTCGTAATTCATCTTGACCTCACCTTGAAGTTGGCTAATACTCTGTGAGTGGGCAGTCGATCAATAGCAAGGATGCTCCGTCGATCGATGGTCATGCTTGAGTTCGACTCGTACTTAGCTGAATGTGAATAGCTACTGGATATCTCTGTTGAATACTCTAACAAGCTCGATAATTTCCATAATGCTCCAAAACGTAACTGGACTTGTAAAGACTCTAGAACACAGTCGAGACACACATAATAGACTCCGAATAGGGTCCAAATGATGGTCTAAAACTGGTAAATAACAAGGTATATCAGTGCATACAAGAGTTGGTTTATGGTTTAGTTGAACATTATCAATATGTACGTTAATTTTTGTATAAAGAAGAGTCGATCAACATTCAACCATTGGTAGCGATCAACACTCTTCATGAATTTGAATACGAGAGTTAGAATCACATGATTTAGACATCTGATTCGTAATTGCATGCGAGATCTAGATTACTTGCTTATTGATATATAATTGAACATAATTAAAACTTTAGCATATTTGATTGTGTTTTATATTTATTGATTGATAAATTCCTAGATCTAGCACTTCTTCCTTATTGTTTACAACTGTTATATCTGTTTATTGCTTTGTTTAATGCTTTTATATTGTTTGCCTATCTAGATTACTTGCTTATTGATATATAATTGAACATAATTAAAACTTTAGCATATTTGATTGTGTTTTATATTTATTGATTGATAAATTCCTAGATCTAGCACTTCTTCCTTATTGTTTACAACTGTTATATCTGTTTATTGCTTTGTTTAATGCTTTTATATTGTTTGCCTATCTAGATTACTTATTTATTGTGTGATAAATAGAGTCTATGTGGATTCAATCCTCAAGTCCTACACCAAACCTCTTATTTGAGAGAGTAGCTTGAAGGTTAATTTGAGCATATCAAATTTTGCGTTGTTGCTAGGGACTCTGATCACCAATAGACTAGGTGAAGGAACTTTTCTAGGTTTTTATTTTTAAGTCTACTTACTTTTATTTTATTGTGTTTCAGTACATGCATTTCAGTACCATAATCAACAAGGGAAAACAACTCTTTGAGTACCATAGATGAGTTAGAACGTAAGATCTGTAAGTCTAAGAGGCGAGTGTCGAGCGACACCCTCCAAGCAATGATCGACACCTCTCTCCTAGTGTCTAATGATATCACTCCAATTATCCAATGAGCAACTTTACTCTCTCAAATAAGAGGATAAGTTGTCGTACTTAGGGATCGAATCCACCGGGAGTGTGGGCACACAATAGACTTATAAATATCGTAAGCCAGACAAGTAATTGTAAAGCAGTAAACAGTAGAGATTAATTGAGAATTGTTAAACTTATGAGAATAATAGATATATCTAGGGTTTCAAGTTATAGTATTGTAATATATAATCTAATGGTCTGAGGTAAACCGTCCTAGAGTTCGAATACTAAAGCAAGATATCTAGCTATCGCTGCAAGTCTAGTCTGATGACTAAGTCTTTTGGTTCAGCCGTCAATCTGCGAGCAAAGAACGAGTGTCGATCGATATTATAGTAAGAGTGCGTGTCGATACTACTTTAGACAAGCATTATCTTCCTAATCAATTTGTTAACTAAATTAATCTAGACCATCTTTCGCATGCATCTAACAACATAGCTCAACACATTTATTGTCAAGTATAGATCCTATTGTCATATTTATCTATATCCAAAGTTCAGGGTTATAGTTAGCTAATATAAAACATAATAAATGAGATCAATTCGGATGAAGGATCCTTATGGATTCATCCTAGCAGTTTTATGTTTAGCAATATATATAAACCCTAATAAAACCCTAAATCTAACAAGGAGAACAACTTAGACATGATAAAGCAAAGCACAATAAATATCTGAATAGAATGCATAAATAGAATAAGGTTAAGAAACAATTGAGTTCCAATACAAATCTCTGAAGGAGTCTTGCTCTTTTCACCAATACTACTAAAAACCCTAGAATAATATGCCGTGGTAAAAAGAATAGAAAAGCTGCCCTTTTGGCCTAAGAGATGGCAAGCAAATAATAATAGTTATTAGGTTCGCCAGGGGTAGTCTTGTAATTATGTGGGACTTATGGGCTTCAGGTCGGTAACGAACAAGTCGCCTCATTCACTCGTGTCACTGTCGATCGATACCAACAATGTGTTGTCGACTGAAACACTTCCTAAATCTCGACTCTGGCTTCTGATTCTTCAGTACAGCTACGAGTTTCCTCATCATTAACCTCTTGAAAGCTTCATAATCTCCACATTCCTACGAAACATACATATATTTAAAAAGACTCTAAATCATTTTTGGGGTAAAAATCAGTCATGGAAAAATCAACTGCTAAAATCTTCCGAGAAATTGTGCCTTAAGCAAATACAAGCTGAAAATGTCAGAGAAATTTTACAGCATAAGCCAAACCTATTTTCATAAGGATACAAGAACAAAATTTGTATATATCATCCCAGACAAGGAATAAAAGACTTTCTATCCAAAGATGAAATGATTGGAAAAAAATTCTTTCAGATGGCTTTTTTGCGAGAAATGACGAATTTTACGAAACGGTCTTCCATTGTTGGGGTCAAAAAATTCACGACATAACAGATGTCTAAATGTTACCGCGGAAATGGTGTCTCTCTTTCAAGTAAGAAAGAAAACAAGAAACCATAGCATCCGAATTTCTCAATGCCCTGCCTATCTCATCCCGACTAACGGACCAATACATACAACCATTAAAACAACCACATCGCCTCGAAGTCTCGTCGCCCGTGGGCGACAAGACCCTTAACATGGGTGATTGGACGCGCACAACGTCTAGTCGCCCATGGGCGACTAGAATCTTGACAAGTCTAATCGCCCATGGGTGACTAGATGCACACACGGTTCTCGACAAGGTATAGTTGACCGTGGGCGACTAGATAAACACAACGTCTAGTCGGCAATGGGTGACTAGACTCTCGACAAGGTCTCATCGCCCTTGGGAAACTATAACATATCCTCTTCATCACTATCTCCTTTGGATATTTACTATGCTGTCTCTTTTTCGTCTAGATTGGAGTTTTCATTGAAGGTTTACGATTAAAATCGTAAAGACTTCTTTTCTCGTAAATACTTCGAGTCAATTGTATAAAACAATAACGGTTAACTTAAACACCGACGATATCTCGGCTATATGATTTGTTTATTATTTTTTGGAACCAGCATTATTTAATCGTATAAAGGATGATTTCTCTGAAAGATTTCTCTGAAAGATTTCTCTAAGAGAAGAAAAGGAGAGAGACGCAGGCGGACATGAAAATTCTCAGAAAAAAAAGTTATCACTTAGGAACCTTAGGCATCATTCGCGGTATGCTTGGTTTTCTATGTCTTGCACTCGATTACTAGAAGAAAAGGCAGTTTGATATCTAGTTCAAAATATTTAACTGAAACTACGTTCAGCTTGATCCTCGAAGCGGGTACGTAGGGAGTCTTTCATAAGGTCCAGTAAGAAATCAATCAAAACATTTTTCTTATCTTTTTCGTCTTTTGATATTGAGCTGCGACTCACCTAGGTTTAAGGTTCTAGGTGGCTAGAACTAGAAAAATCACTTACATCTCTTGCTGCTGAAGCTTTTACAAAATATTGTATCAATCGCTCTGCTCTTACGAGAATTCAAAATAAAGATCAAACTTTTCTTACTTCGTTATGTTATCTTTTCATATTTTCTGCGTTTGTCCGATTACTTGTCGTTGAATCATGCAGAGAATCCGGACCTCAATAAAATTTGGGTTTTCTTTGCTTTCCTCCATGCACTAAAATCGACGGTGCAAATTTTGTTTCCCACAGTTTGGCGCTAGAAGGAAGGGGGGACTACTCTAACTCATGGCCACAAAACGCTTAATCAAAACGAAGTCCAAAAATATTAAAGACAAACTTGCAGCTCGCAACAACACTGGTAAAAAATGCAGCAGTGACAGCACCTATGGCCAACGCTTATGCAAACACCGCAGTGGTCGAGAAAATCGAAAATCTAGTGCCAAATTTTCGCCACAGGAAGAGCACCGAAACGAGCTCGTGATTTCTCACTTTAAACAAAAAGGGAAAAGATAAATCTTATTAAACCCCGTAAAGTTTGTCTCATTATCAAGTTGGAGAAATCTCAACACGTAAAGGTTCGACCAAAATACTTTTTTCCAAAATCCTTTCGGAAAAATAAAACTTGCTCATCCAGAAATCGCGGAGAAACCTAGATTATTTGCGGAAAAAAGGAAGCACAACAAATCAGGTACACAACTCCCACTGCTGGACATCTTCCGAATAATTTTTGAAGAAAAGATGCTGATCTCTCCTGAATCACTCGAAACCTAAAACGGCTGACGGAGACTAAACTAAGCAAAATGGGAGATCGTATCCCTCACTACTAAAATGTTTTCTGAAGCCTAAGATTTTGTTTACTTCTATAGTAGCATATCCACGAATTATCTATATTTGTCACTAAGCTTATTTTGGAAAAAATACTCGAAGCTCTCGCGGATAGATCCTACAGAAACGAGAAAATTTCGAATTTAGATTGTGCGCGATAATTAAATTATTCATAGCCAGAGTTTCTGACACTAAAACCCAGAAACAAATTTGCGGAACGGCCGTAAAAAACATGAGTTTTCCGAAACATAGCTATCCTATAGTCGAACTCGGATTTTTTTTACGAAATAACTTTCGTAAAATTTAGCTCGATAACATTTATGAAACGACCTTTGTAAAACTAAACTCAATGATTTTTTGCAAAAAAAAATTTTAAATTAAAATTGACAATATTTTACGTAATAATTTTCAACAAATTAAGCTCGACAAAATATTACCAAACAACTTTGGAAAAATTAATCTCGACAACATTTTACGAGACAGCTTTCGTGAAAAAATTCGACAATCTTCGAGAAGTCAAACAAGATCGTACAAAAGGACTCTCTGAAAAAGAAAGAGATGGAGCGAGAGCTGAAAAGTGAACTTCGCCTATCAGCCTCTCTCCAAGGTCTCATCGTTCTCTCTCTTTTGCCTCATCGCCCAACGATTATTCCCAGTCGCCCAATGAGTCTTCCCAATCCCTTCGAAGGCTTATATAAGAGAATAAAAAGAGAGGGATGCAGACGGACACGACACTTAGCATAAAAAAACTTAGCAGTTAGGAACCTATGGCATTATTCTCGACATGCTTGGTTTTCTATGTCTTGCATACGATTACTAGACGAACTAGCTAAGTCATTTTGATCTCTTGTTCAAACTCTTTAACGGAACTACATTGGGCTTGATCCTCGAAGGGGGTACGTAGGCAAGCCTTTTATAAGGTCCAGTCTGAAACCAATCAAAACCTTTTTCTTATCTATTCCGTCTTTTGATATTGAGCTGCGACTTAACTAGGTTTAATGTTTAGGTGGCTAGAACTAGAAAACTCGCTTACAGATCTTGCGGCCAAAGCTTTTACAATCTGTTGTAACAATCACTATGCTCTTACAAGAATTCAAAATAAAGATCAAACCTTTCTTAATTCGTTTTGTTATTTTTTCAAATTTTCTGCGTTTATTTGATTAATTATCGTTGGCTCTTGCAGAGAATTCGGACCTCAAAGAAAGTAGGGTTTTCTTTGCTTTCCTCCGTTCACTTAAATCAACTGTGTGAATTTCGGTTCCCACAATCATATTCCAAACAAATATAATAATATCTAAAAAGCACATATACTATGGGTGAAAACTAATAAAACCATAGTATATCATCAAACGACACTCATATAGAACCGATCGACACCGCACGCTGCGAGTCAAAGATGGATGCGAGAATTGTGTTGATTCAAGATGAAAATGGAGACATGCATGACCCCAATGGTCATCTGTGTAATGCAGAAGGTCATAAGATAGATGCACAGGGGGTTGCAACCTTGAGCCATTTGTTGCTAATGAGGATGATAAAGTTATTCGGAAAAGAATATTAGCAGAATGGATCAGGCCTAGTCATTACTATGCTAACAGGTCTGCGATTCAACCTGTAGCAATCCAGGGGGATTGCTATAAAACCGGCATACTTCTATTATGTGGCTCAGTGCCCTTTCATGGCCTTCCTCATGAAGATTCAATGGGCCATATCGAAACACTCTAATATTCTGTGTCTGGCATCCATGAGCATGAAGCAACCAAAGACTACATCCTCTGCAAGCTGTTCACATATTCTCTTTCTAGGAATGCAGTTGATTGGCTGAAGCTCCTACCACAAGGATCTCTCACTACCTGGAATGATGTCAAGACTGATTTTCGTACTGAATTCTTTGATGGATGACGAATAAATTTTAACATTCTCTCAGGGATTTACTGAAGCAGTCATAAGCTCTAGAAAAAGGTATAGGAGATATCAATTGGACTGTCCACACCATGGTTTCACCGAGGTTCTGCTGTTGCAAATATTCTTTAGGTGTATTGATTGGCAATATCATATAATGCTGGATCAGGCAATCGAAGGAAAATTAAAAACCAGGATTCCAGAGGAAGAAAAGAGATTGATTGAGAACTTGGTGTCTAACAAAAGTACCAAGCATATATGGATATGCAGATGATTAAATCGGCTGCAATGGATGGTGACAAGATCGTCGGGGTAAAGGCCGAAATTGGTTTTGTACTCGAAGTCTCGATGGTTGAATATGCTGCAGAGAAGGATGAGAATCACATCAATGAAACCGGTTTTCCGAGCCATGCTCAGAGGATGGAATCTACCATGGAAGGATTCCTAGAAATACTATAGTAGATGACTGCATACTTGAATCTGAGGTTGGATTGTGTCCACAAAAATCTGAATGGAAAATTTACAGCCATGGACGCTCATGTCAGGAAAATTTACAGCCATGGACGTTACTATCATTGGCCGGGTATGAAGAAAGGTGTGGAAACATTTGTATCTCAGTGCCAGACATGTCAGATGGTTAAGGCTGAACATCATGTGCCTAGCAGGTTATTGCAAAACCTGCCATTGCCAGAGTGGAAATGGGACATGGTGACCATGGATTTTTGTGACTGGTCTACCCACGACCTTTCGAGGGAGGAATGCTGTTTGGGTGATTTTTGTTTTTCACTGATTTTCGATTTTTTTTTTATTTCAGGTCTTTTAAAAAAATCTAGGAAGATGAGTTGATATACCAGCATCGACCGACAACCGGCCGGTGTCGTTCGATGATAGGTCCTAATAGTTAATTAGTTTAGACCATGTTATAGGCCCTATTTGGAGTATATTATGTGTGTGTAGGATGTTAGAGTCTTTCCAAGTCAAGGTACGTTTTGGAGCATTGTGAGACTTTCTGGAGCAAAGAGAGAGAGAAGATCACCTAGCTGTTCACATTCAGCAAGTACGAGTCTAAGTTGAGCCATGGTGTCGATCAACAGAGCATCCTTGCTGTCGATCGATGGTCAACACGCAGAAGAGCCGACTTTAAGCCCAAGTCAACACAAATTAAAAGATTGCCCTTGGACGAGTTTTACCTAATAAATATAGTTTATGCCATTGTTTAGGCAGAAGACACGCTTTACAATACACTTTACAATATTATTTCATACTTGGAAGGTTTTAGGGTTCTTTGGGTAGAAGATCAAGACTTTTCAGAGATTTGTATTGGAACCCCAATATTCTTATATTTACTATCTATATTATATTCAGTTCATTATGAGGTTTTTCTTGATAATGTCTAAGTAGTCTTTCTTGTTAGATATAGTGTTCACTATAGTATTGAAGGATTTGCTAAAGAATAGAACTGCTAGGGTGTAATAAATATCCTTCATCAGTATTGTGCTTATTGGTTGCATTCTAGAGTTGCTAAAACTCTGATTTTATGATAATTGACAACTGCGAGAGTATGATCATTACCTGAATAAATCATGTTGAGCTAGGTTCCTAGATACATAAGGAAGTTGGTCTGGTAATTTTGGTGAACATATCGAATTAGGTCGTAATGCTTGGTTTATCTGAGCATCGATAAATGCTAGCTGAATAGCATCGATCGACGTTCTATTCCTAGTTCTCAACAAGAGTTGTTAACAAAGACTTAAACCATAGATAGATTCACTACTTGATATCCTACTGATTGCGTTCGAGTTCGAGGATACAAAACCCTCAGGTCCTCTATAATTCACTTACTTGAAACCGTAGATCAAGCTATTTCTCTTAACTGTTTACAAACCCAATCAATTAATCATTTTGGTTACTTCACTTGTTTACTTAATAAAATCATAACTATCCTAACTTAACTATAATAAGAGTTAGTTTATTGTGTGATCTAGCTCCCTGTGGATTTGAACCCTAAGTACTACAGCTTGAACCTCTTATTTGAGAAAGTAAAAGTCACTCCCTAGGGTAATTTAAGTGGTATCAAATTGGCGCCGTTGCTCGGGAGCAAGGATCTCCATTAGACTTGTTCTGTAGGTTTATTCTAGGCTTTATTTTATTAAATGTTTACTTAAAAATTATTTTTCTTGTCTTTCATGTGCATGCCCAACTTTTCTCAGATCCAAAAGCACTCAAACGCAGCATCCGTAAAGGGAAGCGTCAAGCATCGATCTACAGCAGTACACCTTTATCGATCCAAAGTTCTTTTGGATAAACATCGATCGACAATAGTACTTTACCATCGATCGACGGTACTTCACGAGCAACGATGATTGCGAATTTGATTCTGACTAGGGATGAGAGAGGAGACCTATATGATATTGAAGGTCATCGGCAGAACGCAGCAGGTCAGAAGATAGATGATCAGGGGGCTGCAATCCCTGAACCAGAACCACAAGCAGACGTTGTACTAGCTCAACTTGAAGCTAATGCCCAAGCTTCTCGAACCAAAAACTTGGCAGACTACAATCGTCCAGATAAGATCTATGCCAACAAATCAGCCGTTTGTCCTCCAACTATTTAGAGGAACAAATTTGAGATCAAACCGTCCTACTTCACATTAGTCGCACATACACCATACCATGGTCAACGACATGAGCATCGATGGATCATCTGGAGTAGTTTGAGGATCTAGTATCTGCTATTAAAGCCAATGGAGTCCCTGAGGAGTATCTTTTATGCAAGCTCTTCAACTATTCACTGCTGGAGAAGCTTCATATTGGCTTTTACCACCAGGATCTCTTACATCCTGGACAGACATCAAGAACGCCTTCCTGCGTAATTTCTTTGATGATGCACGAGTAGAGGATTTGAGGAGCATAATTTCTACATTCATACAGGAGCCTACATAATCTTGCAGAAGCTCCTGGATCAGATTCAAATCCTACCAGAAAGACTGTTCACACCATGGATTTAATGAAGTGCAACTGCTTAGCATTTTCTTTAAGGGTACTGATTTATAACACCGGATGGCTCTAGACACAGATAGTGAGTGAAATTTCAAAACTAGGACTCCAGAAGAAGCTAAAAAGCTTATTGAGAACTTGGCATCTAGAAACAACACCAAGAGCATTGACTATGAGAGGAAGAAAACAGTTCCTGCATTGAGTAAGGAGCAGTCTGAAGAAGTTAAAGCAAAGCTGGACAGTATTTAAAAGTTTCTCAGAAAAAAAGTTAGCTTCACAGAGGATGTAGAAGCCACAGGGTCTAGAAGCGGTGAAAAGGAAGAAGAAGATGTGAACTACATTGATGGTAATGGTTTCCAGATATATGGGGAATCAGGGGCAACAACAAAAACTCTTATCGCACTGGTCAGAGGAATAAATGCCAATGAGGGTCCACAGCAGCAGAACTCCTACAGCAACAACAACATGACTTATGGAGCTTTCTACTACCAGAATCCTCCACCAGAGACTCAAGGGAGCAAGATTGAAACAATGGTTCATAGAGTTCTTGAAGGACAGCAGTAGATGACAGTGGACTTCAATGGGAAGATAGACGCTATGTTACAAAATCTGAATACAAAGTTTGAGACTCTCAACACCCATGTAAAGAAATTGGAGAATCAAGTAGTCCATACAAGTGAAGCCTTTAAGAGGAAAGAATCTCTAATTAAGATGGTATGAAGCACCACGTCAATGTCTTGATGGATGATGATTTTGAAAAGTGGTGAAGAGAAAAAAAGCTCAAGGAAGGAGATTTCATGTTGAAATCTCCATGTCTTTTGACAGTTAGCACTGGTGTCAATTGACACCAAGTGCTGAGCGTCGATCGAAACTCCCGGAAGAATCAGTGGATTATGAGAATCAACGAACATCGATCTACAGAGAGAGCCGAGCGTCGATCAACAGTGTCCTACAGTAGAGACAGTTCATCCACCAAGTCTCAATGCACGTCTAATCAATGCTACTAGAAATTTTACCTATGGATACTTCTGAGCAGTATACTAATACATCAGAGCCTATGATTGGTTGAGAAAGCAACTGAGGGACATACTAGGAAGAAAACGAGGATTCATAAACATCTGAGAAGAAGCCAATGAGAAACAGATGGATGAGTTTTCAAAAAAAGTTTTTAAAATTCCTTTACATAGTCCATCTGATGAAGCATATTATACTCATAGATTGTGGATGTTTTTCAGGAAAAGCAAGGAAACAAATGATGATAAAGAGAATGTTCCATCACCTTAGAGAGAAGATGAAGCAGATGATCTATATGAAGAAGAGAAGTGATCCTGGAAAGTTTGTAGTTCCTTGCTTGATCGAAGGTCACGAGTATCCTAATGCACTCTGTGACACATGATCATTAGTTAGGATCATTCCCAGAGCTATGACAGAGAAGTTGAGTCTGAAAGTGGAGACTTATAGTGATTCATTCACTTTTGTGGTTTGCTTTAAGGTGAACTCATGAGGAATAGTCTGAAATCTTCAAATGCAAATTGACATTGCCTTGGTCCTAGTAGACTTCCATGTCTTTGATATCCAGATAGGCTGGAATTCATCTATACTACTTTGAAGAGATTTCATGGCCACAGTAGGAGCTGTCTGCAACATGAAGACAACATGTTGTATCCATCTCTGACTGATCAACATAACTATTATGATCATGTTAAAATTAAGAATAAAAATGCTCTCGTCGAGTTGGGTAATGATGCAATAGTTGTAGCCACATGTTTCTGCGACACCCAGCCATACAATCGGTCGACGGCGACAACATACAGTTGGTCGACACCCACCCTTCAACATCGATCGATACCCATCACCAAGCAGAGTCCGAGACAGCTACAACATTAGAACACAATGCAGATTATGGTTATCTCAGACCAAATCAGTTCAGAATTATAAGGTATCCATAAAGACGTGCACCAGTAATGGATGGACGAATTCTCACTATATATAAGAAAGATGTAGCAGACATACTCGCAATGACCAATGGATTAAGAAACCTCTTCAGTCAAAAAAAACATGATAACCGTGCAAATAACAACATAGCATCGATCTACACACCACTTCTGCAGTTGATTGACACCGCCTTACAGAGGACTTTGCTGGTTACAGATCAGAAACTGAAGTGTTTGATCCAGAGAATTTTGATAATAGATGGCTGAATCACCAATGTGTCAAAGGAAGATATCAGAGATATTCTTCAGAGAGCAGCAACCATTGGACACACTAGATTTTGTTTGCCAGAGTATGCAGAGAATTTTGATAGGACCATGCTAGAGACAGAAACATATAGCAAAGCAGAGATTGACAATATGGTACAAGGAATCTACAGAGCCTAGGAGATGTTGAATGACTATTACAACAGGCTCAATAATGTATACTACCTGTTCAACAATAGTATTTTGCTGGTTAACTATGTGCATGGAAGAGATGAAACAGAAAATGAACTTTACTCATCAGATGATTCAGAGACAGCACACGTGTGGAGCAGACAAAGTAGAATCGATCGACGGACAAGCTCGACCATCGATCGACACTTCAAACTGACCATTTAGACAGAGGCTGGTAACCGATAATCGGCTAGAACACAAGATTGATGGAGTTTATGTGTCTCAAGACATGACGGTGGGAAGATATCTCCAGAGATTGGATGACATCTCCAAACCTACAGAGAGCAGAAATTGGCTGGTTAAACAAATGCATTGACAACCTTCAGGAGCGGATGAGTCAAACTGAGATCACCAATGATAACATGGACAGCTAAAGAATCAGAGGAGACGAATCCATACAATGATTCATTGGTAAATGGTTCGAGATGAGGAAAGAAGATGTAGACACTTGTTTTCTACCAAGTGTTGATCATCTCCATACCAGTCCCAAGAGTTTCTAACCGTCAAGCAAAAGACTATAACCAAGCACTCAGTGGGAGGCAACCCACTATTTAGTAGTTTTAATTTCGTTTTAATTTATTTATTACTTATTTCAGATTTTATTTATTTATTTGAGATTTTTATTAAAAAAAAAATACTTATTTGATAGAAGGATGTTCGAAGACTACCAACGGTCAAAACCATCACACCACCATCGGTCGCCAACAAAGATCTATAATCGGTCGACACCAATCAACTACCACCGGTCGACAAAAATTACAGAGTCTGGTATTGAGTTTCTTCCTTAAGCTTTTTACTTATGATTTAATTTTTCATACCAAAAAAGGACAGGATAAACACTGGGGACAGTGTTATTTAAGTATGAGGGAGGTTTAGTAATATTGTTTTCTATTTGAGTTTTATGTTTTATGATTATTTAAGTTTTATGGAGTCAAAGAGGGATTATGATCAGATTTTATAGTTTTACTTATTCACTAACCATTGTATAGCACCATTCTTAGACTTGTTAATTGCAGAGATTACTAGAGATACCAAAGTGGATCACCCTGCACTATATCACACTTTCTTAGAAAGTTTGAAAGAACCAAAGCTAACCTCCAACCCTATTATTGAATTATTTTCTTTGCTTTGGGGTTTGGCATAGATTGGATTCGGATTCCTCCTGCAAGTCTGGAAGGTAAAAGTCTGTGTGCTTCTGATTCTTTTTTTCTCTCTCTCTCTTCGGCTTCTAAGGAAAAAAAAGATTGAGATGATTTCCTAAGATGCAGAGGGCTAGGTACATTACCGATGACCCGACTATCCTCCTACGCTTTGTCAAAGAAAAAATGAGAAAATAAAAAGAAGATGACAAAATGTCTGTATCGCCATCATTAATCATTGGATTTGATATATAAAAAGATCAGAACAAAGAGGGAAGTGGGAAGAAAGGAATAAAAAAGATTGCATGTGTGTTTTAGAATACTTGCAGGGGTAAAGAGTTCAATGTGTCATTTGATCGATACCTCCCAAGGTAAAATCTACATTTTTATTTTATGCAAGAAATGAGGTTAGTGGAAGGTGAGTCAGACCTAGTAGTTGCTAAGTTGTTTGTAGAATGTATTTCGGTTTCTATACTAGGATAAGGTATATAAAGTTCCTAAAAGATTGTCATTTTTTTCATGTGGTTACAACATTGTAGAGATGATAAGAATAAATTAGAGATATTGTGAGTCCCTCTGTTATCAAACCTCTTCCACTTGTTTACCATTGTTTCGCTTGAGGACAAGCAAAAGAATACGTCTAGGGGAGTTGATAGGTCCTAATATTGACCTATTTTAGACCATATCATAGGCCTTATTTGGAGTATGTTATGTGTGTCTAGGATATATTTTAGAGTCTTTTCAGGTCCAGGTATATTTTGGAGCATTGTGATGATTTTGAGGACTTTCTCAAGCAAAGAGAGAGAAGATCACGTAACTCTTCACATTCAGCAAGCACGATTCGAAGTCGATCCTTGGCGTCGATTGACTAAGCATCCTTGATGTCGATCTATGGTCAACATGCAGAAGCCTAAGCTGACTTAAAGCCCAAGTCAACACAAATTACAAGATTTACTTTTAGACGAGTTTTACCTAATATATATATATATATATATATATATAATATATATATATTATATGCCATTGTTTAGGAAGAAGACACACTTTACAATATTATTCATACTTAGAAGGTTTTTGGGTTCTTTGGGGATAAGATCAAGACCTCTTTCACAGGATTACTCTATGTTTTGCTTGAAGACAAGTAAAAAGATAAATTTGGGGGAGTTGATAACCATAGAGTTTACCACTTTAAGACCAAGGTATAAGTCGTTTTTTAAGTATATTATGTGCTTGGACTCTGTTTTAGAGTTTCTGGTTAAGGTACATTTAGGAAAACTTTAGAGATTTTGGAGCTATTTGAGGTGCAGAACTGTATAGACGCATCAGAAGTTTATCTATGGATAAATAGTTTCCCACGGTGAGATTGAGCTCATCTTTTGACACAAGATAGAGATTTGATTTAGATTTCCAAAGCCACCAGTTTGAGTTCAATCAGGATCCTGGATCAAAAGTTATGATTGTTTTATTGAAGAGTGGTTCATCTGACTCGCGAGAGGAAGTTGTTGAAATTTAAAAAGGAGTGTCGATCGACACCACTTCCGTGGTGTCGCTCGAAACGGATGTGATAAGACATGCCCGTCTTAATTCAAGACTGACTTAATCCCAGAAGTCACCACAAATTACAAAATTGCCCATGGCTGACTTTATACCTAGTTTTTTTGTAGTTTTATAGGTCATTTGTTGACGGCTATGCTTTCTACACTTTCCTTTATTCATTGTTTTAGATTTGGATAGAGAAGATCAACTCTCCTTCGGAGATTGACTGGAAGTATTTTGGTTTTGTTATTGATTTATCTTTTTTTTTGTTTAGACTATGATTAGTGTTATTGCTTTCATGTCTGAGTAATCATCTTGTTAGATTTAGGGATGTCATGAGCTTAATGTCAAACTGATAATCGATTAGGATTGATAGGGCTTTTTTATAGATTTTTTACACCAGGGTGGTTGTAATAATATGATCTAGAGTAGTTGGAATAGCATGAGAGTGTGACTAAATATTTGAACCTAGAATCATAGGAAATTAAAAGGCAGGAGAGTGTAATCAATTAACGGATCTCAAACTCTTTTGGATTAGATACCTAGGTGTATACGACAGTTGGTCTAGGGTTTAGTTAAACATTATCGATCTGTACGTTAATGCTTGTCTAAAGAAGTGTCGATTGACACTCAACAATTCTTTTTGATCGACACTCTTCATGCATTCACATACGAGAGATAGAATCATAGGATTTAGACATCTTATTAGTTTGATACACTAAAATTGGATCTTTTCTACTGTCAAGTTAACAGTGGTTGTTGTAATATTTTAGATTCAAATCTAGAGTACCAGATTACACTTTATCCTTATGGATTCAATATCAAGTTAAAATAATAAATGAATTTAAAGTTAGAGAAATAGTAACAAGCAAGTAACATGATTGTGATGAGGTTTTTAGATGATTATGAATTCTAGCCTAGGGTTGTTTCATCGGGTGTCAAAGATTTGCAAGCCAAACAATTATTCAAGTCCTATGAAGCCCTAGTCCAGAACTCGGAACACACAAACTAAATCAACCCCACTTTCGTGGTGTTTCACCTTTTACTAATCGGTCTCCGCACCTAAACTCTCGTTTGGACTGAGACTTTATGATAAACATTAATGATCAAGTCCGATTAGTTCAAATAACACCCTAATATCTACTTTCACTGATTAGGGATGCAATGTACATTCAAGTTATGTCTAGAACCTATAACACTTTTGATGAATATACTAAAACCTAGAATCATACACTAATTGATTAGTTTAGCATAAGCAGAAACACAAAAATGATTGAATACTATCGAACCTTGTCCTTATCTATGTTTAGCTCACGGATGTAACATCCTAACACCCTAGACTTAGCAAGTCGGCTACTCAGCCGTAGAACCAAATAACACATAGATAGAGACTGAATAACATGAAATACGGCTGCAATAAATAGAAATAACGTTCAAGAGGTTCTTCTCTAAGGCGAGAGAGAGATCCTTCTCCCTTTACAAGGTAGCAAATTGCCAAAAATCAAAAGGTCTAAGGTCTGGTTCTTGTGTAAAAACTAGCGTAGAAATAAATGGAAAGAGGAAAAAAGAATATATATCGACACCATTATGGCTGGGATAAAAATACAGGGAAAATAAGGCGAATCCCGAAATAGTATCTTGGTTTCCTTAAATATGGGGAGCAGTCAAGCGGATGTTCTGCTCAGAAGCACACATCAAGTTGCTTTGTTTGGCTGCTCTGCTAAAAAAAACTTCAAATTTGTACTCGTTTCTTCATGAATCCATCCAAGAGCCTTCTAACCTACTCTAGACCTGAATTAACCAAAAATGGAATAGAAAGAATCGATAAAGGCCTGAAAACAATTTAGAAACATATTTGCAATATGTCAGAAACACTATATATCAATTTCCTTAGACTTAGATTCTTGTTTATCCTCAAACATGTTAAGTATCAAGAACAAGGAGAAAGATTTGAAAGTGTGGGAATTCTCCTATGCTCATCAAAAATACTTTAATCACGAATCTCTTAAACATACAAGCAATAAAACTAGAATAACACGCCCTTACTGAAATCCCACTGGCCGCTTTTCAAGATCAGCTCCATACTCTATATCTCAATCCTACAAAAGTTACACTTACAAAACTCCTTAATTGAATGAAGAGTGGCGTGAGCTTCTCATCACAGACATTAGTCTTGGGTGATGGTTCTAGGTGTAGAACAAGTGACATGAGGGTTTTTATGTATTTCAATGCAAACTCTATCAAATTAACCCTATAAACTACTCTTGCCAAGAGAGGTCAAATTGTAGTATTTAGGAATCAAATCCACAGGGAGCATGGGCACACAATAAACTCAATACAGTCGCGATTAAGCTAGACAAATAAATTAATAAGCAGTAAATTAAACTATAAGAAGATAGTTGATTGATTGGTAAGTACACGAATAATATAAATAGCTAGATCTAGGTTTTCAAGAAAGTAGATTATAGAGGATAGAAGCTAAGGGTATCAATCATAGAACTTGATATCTAAAGTAAAAAACGACCATCTCGCGCTGCGAGTTTAATCTACTGACTAAGTCCGATGTCTCAGCACTCGCTTGTTGAAACATAATGACCTGCGATCGATGGCAATGATCGTGCGTCGATCGATGCTCTCTTTAGTCAAGCTTTATGACCTAAATTCGATAAGTTCACTAAATTAAATAAATCAACTCTTGTTTTTTTCTGGCAACTTAGCTCAACAGGATTAATTCTGGTAGTAGACCATGCTCTCACTTGCGTGTTACTATCCTATGATCAGGGTTCTAGTTAGCTACACTAGAAAAAAAGAAATAACAAATTTTATTGATAGATCTAATAAATCACCCTAGCAATTCTATTGTTTGCGCTAATCCATCAATACCATATAATAAACCCTAAACCAAATAAGAGATCTACTCATACATGGATCTTTGTCACACAAATCATAGATGAATAGAATATATATAGAAAAGAAATCAAATAAAGAACCAAAGGAGTTTCCAGGAGCAATATGAAGGTTCCTCCCCTTCTCTCCTAACCCTAGAACAATAGATAGAGTAAAAGCTTTGTGCCTAAACAATGGCATCGAACACATCTAAAATAGGGTTTTAGGTCGCTTCATGGATATTTTGGCTAATTTGTGATAGCTTCTGGGCTTAAGTCGGCCAATAAAACAAGTCGGTCCTGTCTTCTGGGATCACTGTCGATCGACACCAAGGCTGTGCCATCGATCGACACTCATTCATTCTTCTCGACAGCTTCCTCTCACGAGGCAAACAGAACATGCTCCAGTAAATTGGGCATAACTTTAGATCTAACCGTCAGATGGACCTCAAAAAGTGGAACTAGAAAGCTAACTAAAATCTCTATCTTCTATTAAAAGTAAAAGCTCCATCTCACCATGGGAAGATCTCCATACATATCTAAACATCTGACTCATCTTCGCAGTTTCTGCATCTCTAAAAGCTCCAGAATCACCAAAGTTCTCCAAAACATACTGAAAATACTCCTAAAACATACTCCAAACACATATAATAGACTTTAATAGAGCTGATATCATGCCACCATAGTGATAAATATCAGGTCCATATCAACTCCCCCGGACTTAACCTTTTGCTTGCCCTCAAGCAAACTAGCCTCCGAAAGAGGTTTGAAAAGCGGAGACTCACCTAATGTATAAGTATAAATGTCACCCTATTTTGCTGCAACCACATCCTATCAAGTCAATCACATAGAAATTTTATATACCCTATCCTAGTATAGCAACCAATTCCATTATACCAAACAAGTTCGCAAATACTTAGCTTGACTCACCCCTCTACTGATTTCATTTCTTTGCATAAGATAAATGTGTATGCTTTACCTTGGGAGTATCGATCAAAGAACACATGGACTCTTACCCCTGCCAAGTATCTGAGCACATAGGTAGTCTTCTCTGATCCCTTTCCTCTCTCTCTTCTCACTTCTCTTAGTCAATATCTCTCTTCTTTTGAGGGTATCATTTTATTTTCTTAATTGACTGAGATATTTTGAAAGGCTGCCATGAATCAAGCCCCTAATGGTTTTTGCCACCAGATCCAGTTTACTTCTTTTGACCTTTATCTCTTTTTAGAATCATATTAATCAAGCCTTAATGTTTGTAGCCACCAAATCCTGTTCGATTCCTATTTTAATCTAAAGGGGAGAGAGAGGAGAATAAGAATCACACAGACTTTTACCTTGTAGAAGGAATCCGATATGATGTATTCCAAGCCCCAAAGCAGCTGATAATGTCAGAATTAGTGTTGGAAGTCAGCTTTAGTTCCTTCAAACTTTCTAAGCAAGTGTGATATAACGACGGCAGGATGATCCACTTTGGTATCTCTAGTTATCTCTGCAAACAACCTTCTATGAATGATGCTAAAGTGTGGTTAGTCAATAATAAATCTTGATCATAGTCCACTTCTTGACCCAATAAAAAAAATTGAAAAACTTATATATATATATATATATATGTATATATATAGTAAATAAGACTCAAAACAAATCAAATAGCATCAGTGAACCTCCCATGACTTAAATTACATTTTCCCCAGTGTAATCCGTCCCTTATTGGTTAAGAAAAAAACAAATCATAAGAAAATAGCTTAAGAAAGAAACACGATACCAGACTCTGTAAAAGAGTATCGATCGATGTCACGATGTTGATTTCGGCCGATGGTCATGTTCCATGGTCGATCGATGTTGATTCTTCAAAATCGATCGATGGTACCTTAAAGTTTCTACTACTTTTTTTAGAATAAGTATAATAAAACTCAAAATACAACACAATATCAGTAAACCTCCCCCAGACTTAAACAACACTATCACCAGTGTTATACAGTCTGAGATTGGTTAAAAAAAAAATCATAAGGACCAAATTTAAGAAGGAAAAACGATATATCTGCTTGCCTGATGGTGAACGTCGATCGACACAGTTAAGTGGCGATCGATCGATGCTAGGGTTACTCTGCCGATCGCCAATGATCAAGTGTCAGTCGATGCTCTGTGTAGACTATCTTCCTCGGATTCTTATTTTTTTTTTAAAAACCTCCCACTCAGCGCTTGTTTATAATTAGCTTGAAGTTTTGGAGTTCTGATTTAGTTCTGATGGGATTTGGAACTTGCACCCAAAACAATTTTCAATGTCCAATATTTTCAGCTTCATCATCCTTTTTGTGAAAGCCTCCATTGATTCTTCTCCTTTGTCTATCATTTCAGAAATAAGGAGTGCTCGAAGCTTTCCAAATGTCTGCGAGAAGCATCTGCTATGCGCTATGTATTTCCTGACACGATCTGAGAAGTGGGGAATAAATGATAACCGAGGACCTTCCTTGAGAAACAATTGTATGCTGAAGATCATCAAATACCTCAATGTAGGGATCCATATGCACACTTCCATCTGGTGGAATAGGAAATTTAACCTCAAAACAGCATTGGGTACCACAAACTTCACAGGGTCATGTACCATCTTCACTCTTTTGTGGAAAACCAACAACTTCTTTTGTGCAGATAGGTGGTCGTAGATGTTCTAGGACAGCAAGATGTGAGGTCTTGGACACGTGCATTCTCTACTCAACCAGTCCTGGTTCAATCATGTACTGGCTGTTCGTCTAACAATGAGTGTCGATCGATGTCGGATGAGTGGTGTCGATCGATAGTATCCAGTGGGTGTCGATCGATATCATTAGGTGGGTGTCGATCGATGTTAGCCTTTGTTGAAGTCATTAGATCTTTCCCCGAAGTGTGCTGATCATCATCAAGCTTATTATCCGAGTTCTGATGCATATCTTCAAACCATTCTTCTAACTCGATAGTAGCTTTCTTACTCGAATCCAAATCTCCAAATTGTTCTTTTTCCTTTGGATCCAAGAGATCTCTAATGGTGATGGTTCTTTCTACATCCAGAGCATGATAACAACTTTATACATCAGTGGTCTCTAGTGTCGAGTCTGCAATGTCCTAAATATAACTTGATCTTTCATGGATGTCGAGTGGTGTCGATCGATGACCGGGGTTAGTGTCGATCAATGCTGAGGCCTTAGGGTCGATCGACGTTTAGATCTTAGTGTTGATCGACGCCGAGTCAGATCGATAATATCAGCTTCTTATGCTCTGCTCGGTTCATATCCACAATACTTAATACCCATTGCTACGAACTCGAGAAGATGTCGTGGAATCTCGTCTTCTTTCTTGATTTGCCAAATTTCAAGAATCTTGTCCCACTTATCGTTGAAATCTTTTTCTCGAGCTGCTGCAGCTTCATTGAGAAATTCATAAAGGAATGCTCTTTCAATTTCATCCCAGCGAGTCAGAGATCGTGGTTCCATGATATAGCCTATTTATTACCCGTTTTAGGCCATGTAATAGGCTCTATTTAGGGTATATCACGTGTGTCTAAGCTATGTTTTAAAGTCTTTGCAGGTCCAGGTAAAGGTACGTTTTGGAGATATATGGAGATACTTGGAGCCTTTGGAGAATTTAGAGGAGAATAATCCATAGCTGATCATTGAGAGACTCGAACAACAAGAATGTCATCAATCGACGGCACTATCTTGACATCGACCAATATTACATGACCAAGATCGATAGATGTTGACCCACTTGCCATCGATCGATGACCAATTCGCAGACAGCTGATTTCAAGACCAAGTTAGAGACAAGACACAAGATTACAAGTTTACCCCTGGACGAGTTTTTACCTATATTGTAGGGTTTTATATTTATACTTTATGTATAACACCAGAAAAAAGAGGAGACGTACGGAGGCGTACGGTGCTAGGTTCTTTAGTATTTTGTTTAGGGAGAAGATTCATAACTCCTTAGATTTGTATTGGAACCCTAGTATTTTTTCTATGCATTATATTTAGATAATTATTCTTACTTTGATTATGTATGATTAGTTATCAACTAGATGTAGGATTGAATGATAGTAATCATGGATTAGCCCAAAAGTAGGATTGCTTGGTTAAGTTAATATTCATCAATTGAGTTGTGCTTAACGCTTGCATTCTAGATTAGCTAACTAGGATGTCGAAAGTAAGACATGGAAACTACGAGAGTAGGTTTTGTGCCAGAATAGACTCCATTGAACTAGGGTGTTAGGCGCATACGAGAGCTGGTATAATTAGCTTAGTGAACATATCCAATCTCGTTCACACTTCCTTCTGATTTCACCTTCGATCGACACCAGGCCGTAGCCGTCAATCGGTGGTCTTTCCTTTTGCTCGCATACGAGAGTTGGAGTAAAAAGGGTCAGAATAGTTAATATTTGAGTTCAAGAATATTTACATACATGTGCTTCTTATTCCCTATAATTCATTAAGCTTGAAACCCTAGATCTAGCATATTCATATTTACATCTAGTTAGTGTAGTAGCATATTTTTCATATTTACATTATTAGCATATTTCCATAATTACATTATTAGAATATTTCAATATTGCATCTACACTTTCCAATAAGGGAATATTTCCTTAGACTGATTATTGTTACCAATATATATAATCACCTAACTTAACCTTTAGGCTTAAGAAATCTGTTGTGTGCCATTGTTCTCTGTGGATTTGATCCCTAATTACTACGCATGATCTCTCTTGGCAAGAAGTATGTTTGTGTGTTAGATTAAAGGTTAATTTGATAGTTAACTGTTTAAGATATTTATACCCTGCTAGAATAGAAAAACACACCATGTCAAATTTGGCGCTGGTTGCCAGGGAACATTGATCACCATTAGATTTAATTTCTAGGGTTTTAGTCTAGGTTTGCTTTACTTTCAAGTTACTGGTTTTTCTTTTCCTTTGTCTTTCAAGTGCATGAAAAAACAGTACCTGGAGCAATAAAGGGACAAGAATTACTATTCTCACGCCCGCAGAAACTCCAACGTACGATCGGAAAAAAAAAGACGACAAGCATCGACCGACGGCATACAATTCAGCATCGACCAACACTTCTTTACGGATAGCATCACAGACATTGATCATTTAGAATCAATCGACAGCATCTCATCCACATCGATCGATGACAACAGACGAGTTCCGATGGTTTCACCTATAATTGTGGTTCCGAATGAGAATGGAGACTTGCATGACCTCAACGGTCATCTGCGTAATTCAGCAGGTCAAAAGATAGACGATCAGGGGGCTGTAATCCCTGATACAGAAGCAGAAGCAGAAGCTTGCAATAGCTGAACCTGACGCTAACGTCCAAGCTGCTCAACGAACGTTGGCCTGACTACAACCGTCCAAACCAGTTCTACGCCAACAGATCTGCCATCTGTTCTCTAGCTTTTCAGAGAAACGATTTTGAGATCAAAGCCTGCTTTCTTCGGACTTGTAGAGCAGACACCTTACCATGTGGTGCGAAATGAGCACCTTATGGATCATCTCGAGCGATTTGAGGATCTAGTGACTGCTATTAAAGCCAATGGAGTCCCTGAGGACTATCTTTTCTGTAAGCTCTTCAAGTACTCACTTGCTGGAGAAGCTTCAAATTGGCTTAAGCAACTACCACTAGGATCCCTAACATCCTGGAATGACATAAAAAACACTTTCTTGCGTAACTTCTTTGATGACGCAAGAGCAGAGGATTTGAGGAGCAAGATTGCTACTTTTCACAAGAACCTTCAGATCTTTCAGAAACTTTGTGGATCAGATTCAAGTCATACCTGAGAGACTATCCACATCATGGGTTCAACGAAGTGAAGCTTCTTAGAACTTTCTTCAGAAGGTATTGGATTAAAATATCAGATGGCCTTAGACACAGCTAGT
This sequence comes from Moricandia arvensis, assembly GCA_905132765.1. Taxonomy (NCBI): domain Eukaryota; kingdom Viridiplantae; phylum Streptophyta; class Magnoliopsida; order Brassicales; family Brassicaceae; genus Moricandia; species Moricandia arvensis. The sequence continues at coordinate 1,085 of CAJHQP010006054.1, read as the reverse complement.
GAGGGAACTTCAGCACCAAAAGCCCTGAAAGAAGCTTCAAGATTGATTGAAATCTGGCATCCAGCAGTAGCACCAAGAACACCAATTTTGAGAGAAGGAAATCAGCTCCAACTGTGAGCAAGAAGAAGATTGAAGAGGTCAAGGGAAAACTGGATAGAGTTCAAAGATTTTTCAAGAAGCAGATTACTTTTGCGTACCTGGAAAGCAATTGAGTCTAGAGAAGATAAGATTGATGAAGAAGATGTAAACTACATTGATGGGAATGGTTTTCCAAAGACAAGAGAATTCAAGCTTCAACAGGAACTCCTATGGCACTGGTCAAAGGAGTAACTTTAATCAGAATTCGCAGCGAAGACCCTTCAACAACAACATGACTTATGGATCTACCTACTACCGGAATCCTCCTCCAGAAAGTCAGGAAAGCAAGACTGGAGCGATGGTTGACAGAGTTTTAGAGGAACAGAAAAAGATGATTGTAGATTTCAATGGGAAGATAGATAGTTTGTACCTCAACCTCAATACCAAGTTCAAAACCTCAACACTCGTGTGAAGAAATTATAGAATCAAGTGATGCAAACAAGTAAGACCATTAAGAAGCATGAGAGCTTGATTAAGGAGAAAAAAGCGAGGATGGGCAAAGACACCACGTCAATGCATTGATTGATGATGATTATTACTGACTAACCACACTTTAGCACCATTCTTAAAAGGTTGTTTGTAGAGATTACTAGAGATGCCAAAGTGGATCATCTTGCCACTATATCATACTTTCTTAGAAAGTTTGAAGGAACCGAAACTGATTTCCAACACTAATCCTGACATTATTTGCTTGCTTTGGGATTTGATATACACTGGATCGGATTTCTTCTGCAAGTCTGGAAGGTAAAAATTATGTGTACTTCTGATTCCCCTCTCTCTCCCCTTTATAATATAAAAGGAGTCGAACAGGGATTTGGTGGCTACAATCATTAAAGCTTGATTCATATGATCCTATAAAGAGAAAAGGTCAAAAAGAAGTGAACATGATCTGGTGGCAAAAACCATTAGGGATTTGATTCATGGAAGCCTATCCAAACATCTCAGTC
>CAJHQP010006053.1:0-41093 GCA_905132765.1 Moricandia arvensis | reverse complement strand
TTCAATTTAAGTTTGGATGATGAATCTAGAGCCTGTTATAAGCTTATTTTGGTCGACATGGTTGTAACAAAGTCGTATTGTAACCACAACTCAGCCTTTGATTATAGCAAAAACCCTGAAACATGATTTATAAGTCAGCCGTAACGTTCCTATAAGCCAGCCGTCAAGTGTTATTTGTTTCGCGACGTTTCGTAATTTGGGCGGGAAGAAAATCATTTTGGGCGGGGAAAAAAGATTAAAGTTTTAATTTGAATGGTATAAGTCAGTCATAACATATGTTTAACTCAGTCGTAATGTATGCATAACTCAGCCGTAATGTATGCATAACTCAGTTGTAACGTATGTTTTGGAGACTCGGTGTATGAACTAAAGTTATCATATTCAGATGACAAACCATGTGAGTCGTGAAACATGTAAAAATTGGCTTTCAAATTCATCATTTTTCGTCTTCTCTACTTTTCTTACTTTTTTGTTCAACTTTCTCATTTTCTTACAATTTACGGGACTCACCTTTTTCATCTATCTCTCTTTGACTTTTTCTTCTTCTCCAAGATGATGAATCCAATGAGAGAGGAAGCAGCATGATGTCTTCTGATTTTCAAATTTTTTAGATCTATGTTTTCTTAGACCCAGTTTCCGGAAACAATAATTACCAGATCCATAAGATGAAGAATAAGATGAAGAAGATAGATAAAGAAGATGAATAATGAAGAATAAGACACAACGTCTGTAAAATAAACTTTTTTATACTGTTGTAACATTTTTTATGACATGGCAACTAAGAATTGATCACATGGATGATGACATGGAAAATCGGTAAGTCAGCCGACATAGGAACACATAATTCAGCTAAAATAAACTCAGCCATAACATACATTTCACCTCAGCGTCAACGTGAATGTTATTCTAGTAATTACTGTTTTCCTAATAACCAGCCATCATTACGCGGCAAAATAATAAGTCAGCCCTATCGTCAACTAAATCAGCCGTCAAATGAATGCTATTCTAGTAATTAATCTTTCACTAATAGGTCAGCCGTAATTGGGATGAATTTAATGTTAATCCAACTCATCACGGCTGAATAAAAGTAACTCAGCCGTAACAAGCTCTCTTAAGTCAGCCGAAAATTTAGTAACATAGCCGCCCGATGATCATCCAATCAACATGCGGAAAATAACTCAGTTGTCTCTTAACTACAACTCAGTCAAATTTTTGACAACTCAGCCAGCCGATGTATAAGTCAGCCGTAACTTGTGTTTGGAAGTTAACCGAGACCACATAATTCAGTCAGATTTCTGTTAATCAGCCGTAATAAGCGGCATACTTATATCTGTAAGTCAGCCATTTTCTCATAAGTCAGCCGGGTTAATTAAATCAGCCACAACGTAAGCATAACTCAGCCGTAACGTATTTTGTAACGCTTTTCGGCTGAGTTCATTAATACGCGTCAGCGAATTCCTATGTGACGACAGTTTTTGGCTTACGTGGCATGAAAAAGTAATGACATTCTTGTAAATACGTTTTTGTCACAACATAATATAAGGGCACGCTGGGCATTAAAAAATACCAGTAATAAAAAAAAGATTTGTATTCTTCTAGTCTTAAGGAATAAAATATGTGCTTGTTAAGTCAACTGCCCAAGTATTATTTACAGCTTTTTAGTTTTCTTGCCAGTCTTGGGGAGAATATCTAGTCTCCTTCAGAGATTTGTATTGGAACCCCATTATCTATTCTATGAATTATATTATTCAGTTTGTCATGCTTTCTATGAATATGTCTGAGTAGTTCTCTTGTTAGATTTAGGGTTTATTATGGTATTGATGAATTAGCCCAAAACTGGGATTGCTAGGATGAAGAGATATCCATCTTTGGAATTGTTTTTAATGCTTGTGTTCTAGAATAGCTAACTAGAAACCTGAACTTAGGACATAGACAACTACGAGAGTAGTTTTTGTGCCAGAATTAATTTCATTGAGTTAGGTTGTTAGATACATGCGAGAACTGGTTTAATTAACCTAGCGGGCGAACTTCCTATTCGATAACCATCGACCGACACTAGGCCTTAGACGTCGATCGACGGTCGACTCCTCTGTTCACATACGAGAGTTGGAATGAGAGGGGGTCGTATTGTGATTAAGGTCCTTGCATATTCACAATTCCATGCATCCTGTCCACTATAATTCACTTTGCATAAATCCTAAATTTATCTTTTCCATATTTGAACCAATTAACTTATTTAGACCATTTATAAACAAACCTCCTATTTATAGCTTGCCTAACTTAACCTTTAGAACTCTGAAATCTGTTGTGTGCCCTCACCCTCCGTGGATTCGATCCCTAAGTACTTCAATTAGACCTCTCTTGGCAAGACTAGTTCGTAGGGTTAATTTGATAGATTGCCTTCTTTAAAATAAACCTTAACCCGCACACTGTCAAATTTGGCGCTGTTGCCGGAGATCAAGGATCGCCATTAGAATTATTATCTAGGGTTTGGTCTAGGATTTTTCTTATATTGCAAGTTACTAACAATTTCTTTTTCTTGTCTTTCAAGTGCGTGCCCAACAGTATTAGAAGCAAAAAGAAGAAGGAATTACTCTTCTCAGACCCCGTTGCAATCGAACGTTCCATCAGCAAACAGACGCGACTAGCATCGATCAACAATAACACTCAACCGTCGATCAACTCTCACACACCAACATCGACTGACAGTACCCATACAGCATCGATCGACGGTAGCTCGTGAAAGATGGTTGCGACTTTAGTTGTGGTTCGAGATGAGAGAGAAGACATGTATGACCTTGAAGGTCATCTCCGTAATGCAACATGTCAAAGAATTGACGAGCAGTGAGCTGTAATCCTGAACCAGAAGCAGACCCTGCAGTAGCTCAAACTGAAGCTACCACCCAAGCTGCTCAACAAACACTGGTAGACTACAATCGTCCAGACCAGTTCTATGCTAATAGATCTGCTATTCGTCCTCCAGCTTTCTAGAGGAATGAATTTTGAGATTAAACCATCCTTCACACTTGTTGCAGAGACACCCTACCATGGATTGCGACATGCACCCGATGGATCACCTGGAGCGAATTGAGGATCTAGTATATGCTATTAAGACCAATGGAGTCCCTGAGGACTATCTATTCTACAAGCTCTTCAAGTATTCACTCAATGGAGATGCTTCGCATTGGCTTAAGCAACTACAACCATGATCTCTGACATCCTGGACATACATCAAGAATCATTCATGCACAATTTCTTCGTTGATGCACGAGCAGAAGACTTGAGGAGCAAGATCGCTACATTCACACATGAGCCTAGAGAATCATTCAGAAGCTCTTGGTTCAGATTCAAGTCCTATAAGAGAGACTGTCCACATCACGGTTTAAATGAAGTGCAGCTACTTAGCACTTTCTTCAGAGGTATTGATCTGTAGTACCAGAGGGCTTTAGACACAACTAGTGAAGGGAATTTCAGCACTAGGAGTCCAGAAGAAGCAACAAGGCTTATTGATAACTTGGCCTCTAGCAATAGCACCAAGAACAATGACTATAAGAGGAAGAAATCAAATCCATATTTGAGTAGGTAGAAGATAGATGAAGCCAAGGCAAAATTGGACATTGTTCAGAAATTTCTCAAGAAGCAAGAAGTGAAAGCCCTGGAAGAAGAAGATGAGGAAGAGGATGTAAATTTTGTTAATGGAAACGGTCACTAGAGACCATGAAATCCAGGCTACAACAGGAACTCCTATGGTGGCGACATGAGTAACTACAATCAAAATTCATAGCAGCAAAAGCCTCAGGAGAGCAAATTGGAAGCTATGATAGGATACTAGAGCAACAACAGCTGATGACCATGAACTTCAATGGGAAGATAGATTTTCTATACACCAACCTCAACAACAAGTTTGAGAACCTCAACACTCATGTTAATAAGTTGGAGAATCAAGTGGTCCAAACAAGTGAGGTTATTCAGAGACATGAAGCCTTGATTAAGGAGAAAGGGGAAGCTAGTCAGAAGCACCACGTCAATGCATTGATAGGTGGAGAATTTTGGCAAGAAGTTAAGAGAGAACAGCTACAACAAGGAGGTTTTCGTTAGAAAGTGCCATGTATTTTGACAGTTCGCATTGGTGTCGATCGACACCCAAGCCGTACCGTTGATCGACGGAACCTGCAGAATTGGATGCCTCATATGAATCTTCCAACGTCGATCGACGTCGAGAAGCAAGCGTCGATTGACAGTCCCCAACAACAAAACCGATTCGGTTACCAAGTCTGAGTACCAGCCTATTTTGTCAGAACTTTGAGGATGGAGAATCAGGAACATAACGCCCATACACCAGATCCCATGACAACAAAAAGACACTCTAGAAGGAACAGAGAAACAACTGACAGAGAGATGGATGGCTTTGCCAAAGAGTTTTTAAAATTCCTTTATATACTCAATTTTGATGAAGCATATTATACTAATAGATTGTGGATGTTTTCCAGGTAATCCAAGGAGACAGAAAAAGACATAAAGTGCATGTTCAATGACCTCAAAGAGAGGAAGAAGCAGAGAACTACTCTCAAAAAGAAAAGTGACCCTGGGAAATTTGTGATCCCATGTTTTGTCAAAGGTCACGACTATCATACCTCTGTGATACGGGATCAACGGTTAGCATCATGCCTAGAGTGATGTCAGAGAAGCTAAGCCTGAAAGTGGAGCCTTCTAGTGATTCTTTCACCTTTTTGGATTGCTCCAAAGTGAATTCAGGAGGGATAGCCAGAGACGTCCCAATGCAGATTTGCAATGCCTTAGTTCCAGTAGACTTCCATGTAATGGATATAAAGATTGATTGGAACTCCTCCTTACTCTTTGGAAGAGCGTTCATTGCAACAATGGGAGCTATCTGCGAGATGAAGACAAACATGTTGTAGCTATCCTTGATTGATCCATACAACTTCTATGAACCTGTTAAAGTTAAGAACAAGGCTACTCAGATAGATTGAGAGATGATCCAGGTTTGATTGCTACATGCTTCTGCAAATACAATCAAGACGACAAGCCTGCAGACACAACATCTATCGATACCCAACCCTTGGCATCAGTCGACGGTCCCTTCAACAAGAACCAGCACGGAACCCAACCTTCGGCATCGATCGACGCTCACTATCCACCATAGGTCGGCGTCTATGCCACATATCAGAACGACGAAGACAGTTAAGAAGACATAGTCTACATAGGGCAACAAAACCGTGAAAGGATGCCCGAACCCAACAACTCAAAGTAAGATGATTCTTACTTTGAAGAAGAAGTAGTCGAATACCATGCCTTTGCACTCGAAGAGACTGGAAATTTCAGGGGATCCTATGGAACCTGGAATGCAGCATCGATCAACGGTGACTCTATACCATCGATCGACAACAACCCGACATGATGCGATGACGATTATGGCTACCTTAGACCAGATGAGTTTAAAATCATGAGAGACCCAGATGGATATGCACGGGAAATGGATGAAAGGATTCTCAATGCGTCCAAGGACGATATCGCAGACATACTAGCTATGGCCAACATATCAGGGAATCTTTTCAGAAATCAAACATCGGGTGAGGAAGTCAGTTCAGCATTGATCGAAGGCAACAATTGGCCATCAATCGACAGTCACAACGCAGCATCTAGGCAGAGATTGGTAACAGAGGAGCTCTTACAAGACAAGCTTTATGGGGTTTACCTCTCTTAGAACTTGATGAGGGATAGTATCAACTAGAGTTTGGAGGATATTTCAGAGCCCACATATGCCAGACTTAACATGCTGATGGGACACATTCAAGTACTTGAACGAAGGATGGGCAGATGGGCATTTTTTCAGAGGAAGATGGAACATCAGCAAACCAGAGCACATTAGGATGTAAGAGGCTTTATCTGTGCATGTTTTGAGAGGACCAGAGAGTATGTGGATACTTGCTTTCCACATTGGTTTTATGAACCACCTTCCTAGTCTAGAAATCAAACGCCGAGCTTAAGACTATAACCAAGAGCTGAGTGGGAGGCAACCCATAGTGTAGTAAGTTTTATTTTAATTTTTCATTATCTATTTATTCATTATGGTTTTTATTTAATTACTTTAGGTTTTCAAAGGAGGAGCAGAACAGTTCGAAAACACCATTGGTCGACACCAAGACATCACTATCGGTTGATGGCTTGGATGGTTTACCATCTGTCGACACCCACCAATCATCATCAGTCGACACTCCTTGCGGAGTTTGGTAACCTTGAATTTCTCTCAAAGTTTTACTTATGCTTTAGTTTTTATTAACCAATCCCGACGAGATATCACTGGGGACAGTGTTATTCAAGTCTGGGGGAGGTTCACTGATGCTTTATCTATTCTGAGCTTTTATCTATTGAGTTTTTCAAATTGTTTTTATAGAGCCAAGAAGGGGATTATGATCAGAACTTATTTATTGAATAACCATACTTTAGCACCATTCTTAGACATGTTAACTGTAGAGATTACTAGAGATGCCAAAGGGGATCATCCTGCCATTAGATCACACTTACTAAGAAAGTATGAAGGAACCAAAGCTGATCTCCAACCTAATATTGACTATTTTGCTTTCTTTGGGGTTTCGTATACATCGGATTGGATTCATTTTGCAAGTCCGTAAGGTACTAGTCTGTTATTTCTGATTTCCTTTCTCTCTTTCTCTTCAGATACTATAATAGAAAAGATTGAGAGGATTTCCTGAGATGCAAAGGGGTAAGTACATTACCGATGACCCCATTATTCTAATTCAAAATTAATGATCATACATTGTTGGCAGCGAGGGGTAGGTCCATTACCGATGACCCCATTGATTGCCTACAACTTTGTATTAAAAAAATCAAAAATGAGATGGCAAGATGGACTGTAGCAGCATCATTGTGTATTGAGTTTGAGATTCAAAAAGATTCTGAGTGAAAAGAGGAAAGAAAGGGATCATGAAAGACTTTATACCTATACATGCAGGTTTGCAGGAGTTGAGTCCATGTGTCCATTGATCGATACTCCCAAGGTAAAACATGCACTTTATTTTTATGCAAAGAAATGAGATCAGTAGAGGAATGAGTCAGATAAGTATTTGTTGAGTTGCAGATAGCATGGATTGGATTGCTGATAGCATGGATTGGATTGCTGATAGCATGGATTGGATTGCTATACTCGGGTAAGGCATATAAAGTTTCTCTTTGATCAGCTTTATTCGATGTGGTTGCGATATAGTAGGGCGATAGTCATGCTTATGTATTATGTGAGCTACCTTTGTTTTACTTGAGGACAAGCAAAAGGTTAAGGCTGGGGGAGTTGGTATACCTTGTTATATACCAGTTTAAGACTATCATTTGGACCCTATTTGGAGTATGCTATGTATGTCTAGACTGTGTTTTAGAGTCTTTTCAGGTCAAGACACGTTTTGGAGCATTATGAAGATAATTGAGCTTGTTAGAGCATTCAGAAAAGATATCCAGTAGCTGTTCACAATCAGCTAAGTCAGAGTCGAGGTCAAACCCGACCATCAATAGACGGTGCATGCTTGCTATCGATCGACGATCTACTCGTAGAGTTATTGGCCGACTTCAAGTCCAAGTCAAGACAAATTATAAGAATGCCCATGAACGAGTTTTAATCTAGTTTATAAAGATCTTGCAAATGTTTAGGCAAAGGGACACATATTTCATATTACACAAAGTATTATTTATAGTTTTTAGTTTTGTTAGTAGTTTTGGGGAGAAGATCTGAACTCCTTCAGATATTGTAACCCCATTATTTATTCTATGCATTATATTGTTCAGTTTATCATGTTTTCTATGATTGTGTATGAGTAATTCTCTTGTTAGGTTTAGGGTTTATTATGATATTGATGAATTAGCTGAAAAATAGAATTGCTAGGATGAAGAGATGTCCATCTTTGGAATTATGTTTAATAGTTGTGTTTTAGAGTAGCCAACTAGAAACTTGAACTTAGGACATAGACAACTACGAGACTAGGTTCTGTGACAGAACTAATTCCACTGAGCTGTTTTGTTAGATACATCCGAGAACTGATTTAATTAACCTAGCGGACAAACTTCCTATCCGATAACCGTTGACCGACACTAGGCCTTAGCCGTCGATCGACGGTCGACTCCTTTATTCGCATACGAGAGTTGGAACGAGAGGGGGTCGGATTGTGATTAAGCTCCTTGCATATTCATAATACCCTGCATCTTATCCACTATAATTCACTTGCCAGAAACCCTAGATTTATCTTTTCCATATTTGAATCGGTTAACTTATTTAGACAATTTCCTTTTTGGAATAAAACCTACAAATAAACCTCCTATTTATAGCTTGCCTAGCTTAACCTTTAGAACTCCGAATATTGTGTGCCCTCAATCTATGTGGATTCGATCCTTAAGTACTACAATTAGACCTCTCTTGGCAAGAGTAGTATGTAGGGTTAATGTGATAGATAGCCTGCTTTAAAATAAACCTGAACCCGCACGCTGTCACCAAACACAGAAGAAAATGATGGAAAGGAGCTGAACGAAGTGCTTGGGAGCTAGACGAGGTTTGCAACTAGCTCAACAATCTGGGTATAGCTCGGGTCGATATCTTACACAATAAACTTGAGTTTTAGACTACGCTAGGTCAGATAAAATATAGAGTAGCAAGTAAATAAAGGAGTTTGTTGTTTGATAGAAGAATGGGTGCTAGACTTAGGGTTTCAGGCTAGTAGATTATAGAGGATATAAGCTAAGGGTATCAATCTTAGAAAACGATATCTAATGTAAAAGATGACTAACTCTCGCTGCGAGTCTAATCTATTGACTAAGTGCTTGTTCGAACTCTCGCATGTGAACTCGTAATGACCGTCGATCGATGGTTGCATAAGTCAAGCATTACGACCTAATTCGATATGTTCACTAAGTTAATTAAACCAGCTCTCGCATGCATCTAACAACCTAGCTCAGCATGATTCAGTTCATGTAATAGACCATGCTCTCGCGTGCGCCTAACTGTCCTATGATCAGATTTCTAGTTAATTACTCTAGAAGCAAGCAATAAAAACAATCATGTGAATGATACAATAAACACCCTAGCAATTCTATTGTTTGGTTAATCCATCAAAACCATAGAAAACCTAAACTTAGCATGTGGATCAACTTAGACAAGATATTTGTCACATTAATCTTAGATGAATGGATATTAAATTGCAATTGAACAAATATAAACACCAAAGAAGTTCCAAGAGGAATCTGAAGGAGTTCCTCTCTTGTCTCCTAACTAAGAACAATGAATAGAATAAATCTTAGAATGCATTGAACGCATAGCCGTCAACAATGGCTAGAAAACACATAAATAAGTTTTTTAGTCGGCCAAGAGTATTCTGGTAATTTGTGGTAGCTTCTGGGCTTAAGTCGGTATTGAAACAAGTCGGGCCTGTCTTCTGGGATCACCGTCGATCAAGACTAAGGCTGCACTGTCGATCGACACTCATTTATCTTCTCGTCAGCTTCCTCTCGCGAGGAAGACTGGCAGTTCTTAAGTAAAACAGGCATAAATTATGCTACATGATGCCGATGTACCTAAAACCGGTGGCATTGGAAATCTAACTCAAAGATCTATCTTGTGTCAATCAATCTAAAAGTGGGATAATCTCCATCCATAGCTAAACATCTGACGCGTTTGTGCATCTACATCTCAAAAAGATCCAGAATCACCAAAGTTCTCCAGAACGTACCTGAACCTGAAAACATTCTAAACCATACTCCAAAACCATATTATAGATTCTAAAAAACACTTATACCATGGCCTAAAAGTGGTAAAATCCATGGTATATCAACTCTCCCATTTTTTATCCTTTTTCTTGTCCTCAAGCAAATAATATCACAATCTGAAAAAGGTTTGAAAACACAGGGCTCACACTATCTCTAACTTATCCGTATCGCCTCTGCTATGTTTGCAACCACATGAAATAAGTCCTAATCTAAGAGAAACTTTATATACCTTATCCTAGTATAGCAACCAAATCCATTCTACCAGCAACTTAGCAATATTAGTCTGACTCACCCCTCTACTAACATCATTTCTTGCATAAAATAAAAGTGCACGCTTTACCTTCGGAGTATCAATCAACTGACACATGGACTCTTATCTCTGCAAGTATTCTCAACACACAGGTAGTGCTCTTCTCTGATCCCTTTCTTCCCTCTTTTCTCTCTTCTCTGAATCTTTTTAGGTCTCAAACTCAATGGACAATGATGCTCATACAGTCCATATTGCCATCTTATTTTCGATTTTTTGTGAAAAGTTGGAGGTTAATAGTGGGGTCATCGGTAATGTACCTACCCCTAGCTTCCAACGATGTGTGATCATTCCTTTGAACTAGAATATGGGGTCATCGGTAATGTACCTACCCCTCTACATTCAGGAAATAATCTCAATCGTTTTTTTATCTTTCTTTTTATAGATGCCGAAGAGAGCGAGAGAAGGGAATCAGAAGCACACAGACTTTTATCTTCCAGACCTGCAGGAGTAATCTGATCCAATGTATGTCAAACCCCAAAGAAAGCAAACAAGTCAGTATTAGGTTGGAAGTTAGCTTTGGTTCCTTCAAAATTTCTAAGCAAGTGTAGTATATTGGCAAGATAATCCACTTTGGTATCTCTAGTACTCTCTGCAAGCAACAAGTCTAAGAATGGTGCTATAGAGTGGTTAGTGAACAAGTAAAAATATAAATCTGATCATAATCCTCTTCTCGACTCAATAAAGTTTTTTGAAAATCTTATTTAGAAATAGCAAATAAAAGCTCAAAACAATAAATAGCATCAGCGAACCTCCCCAGACTTAAATAACACCGTCCCCCAGTGTTATGTCTTGGTTTAGTTAGGATAAATAAATCATAAGTACAAAATTTAACAAGGAAAAATGATATACCTGCTTGCTGACAGTGCCCATTGATCGACACATTTAAGTGGCGATCGATAGATGCTTGGTTTCCTCTGTCGATCGACATTGATTAGGTGTCGGTCGATGCTATGTGTAGACTATCTTCCTTTATCTTTTTAACCTAAAATAAAGCAAAAACAAAAAATTAGTAATAAATGAAAGTAAAAAGAATTAAAACTTACTAAACAGTGGGTAGCCCCCCACTCAACGCTTGGTTATAGTCTTTAGCTTGATGTTTTGGAACTCTTATTCAGTCCAAATGAGATTGAGAACTTCCTCCAAAACAATTTTCAGTGTCCAATATCTTCAACTCTGTCATACTTTTTGTGAAAGCCTCCATAGACTCTTCTCCTTTGTCTATCATCTAATCAATAAGGAGTGCTCGAAGCATTGCAAACGGTTGTGAGAAGCATCTGCTGCGCACTCTGTATTTCCTGACACCATCTGAGAAGTGGGGAATCAATGACAACTGTGGACCGCTGGTCCTTTTTATCTTCTTCCAATTCCTCCTTTTATTTCTGCTATTCTTTTCCTTAGATTTGTCTGATCTCGTAGTGGTTCCTCAACCAAAACGATTTCGACATACTTCCAACTCATTTTGCACTGATACGCTACGGGTGTCGATCGACGCTCTAGTGTTGATGTCGATCGATGCTCCAATGGTGGCGTCGATTGATTCACCAATGGTGGTGTTGATCGATGCTGCGACTGATGATCCTTGGTCAACGTCACCTTCATACCTCAATCTTGTCTAAGAAACAACTGTATGTTGAGGATCATCAAATACCTCAATGAAGGGATCCATATGCACACTTCCATCTGGTGGAATAGGAAATTCAACCTCAAATATAGCGCATGGAACCACAATCTTCACATGATCATGTATCCTCTTCCCTCTTTTGTGAAACCCATCAGCTTCTTCTGTACAGATAAGTGGTATTTGATGTTTAGGGACAACAAGATTTGAGGTCAAAGACTTTTGCACTCTTCCTCAGTCGGTTCCAGCTCAACTGTATATCCTGGCAGCTCGTCCAACAGTAAGTGTCGATTGATGTCTGGTGGGAGGTGTCGATCGATAGCATCCAGTGGGTATCGATCGATGTTAGGCTTTGGTGAGGTCTCCTGGTCTTTTCCCAAAGTGTGCTGATCATCTTCAAGCTTCATCTTCAAGTCCTGACCCAATTTTTCAGGCTGTTTCTCATCCTATATCTTATCAAAGATCCCATCTCAATCTCTAGTGTATCCTGCTTCTTGGCATGAGTGTTCAGTTTGTCCCTATTCTTCTGCCAACCTTCAAGGAGCATGTCCCACTTTTCATTAGTCTCCCTTTCTTTAGTTCCTTCAGCATCATCAAGAAATTTGTAGAGGAAGGCACTTTCAATATCCTCCCAGCAGATTAGAGATCCTGACTGAAGTTGACCAAGCCAGCTAGATGCATTCCCATAGAGAGTGTGCGGGAAAATCTTGCAGAGTCAGTATTCTTCAGAGTACTCATACTTCTTAACCCCCACGATTTTATCCATAAAATCTTTGATGTGTTTTCTTGGATCTTCGTGAGGAAGGCCTTGGAAAAGGTGTTGACCTAACCAATCGTTCCAGTCAGAGTGCAGCTCAAAGTCATCATCTCCAGCAACAACAATTGCATCAAAGACTACAACCTCCTGTGTGTAAGCCATTTGTCCTCCGCTATTGCAAGTGCGGCCTTCTTTGGCTCGCAATATCTCATTCTCATCAAAACTCAGTATAAGTACCTCGACCATCCTTGTTTTTCTGAAAGTAGTGTCGATTGTTGCTAAGATCTTAGTGTCGATCAACGCTGAGGTATTTGTGTCGATCGATGACAAGGTCGGATCACTAATATCAGCTTCTTCTGCTCTTCTTGGCTCTCCCAATCCATGCTGTCCATCATCTTATACCATATATCTCATCATAGATTCCATAAAAATCTCTATATTTTCTGCAGCATCATAACAGAATTTATTGAGGAAGGCGTTAGTGATGTCATTCCAGGTAGTAAGTAATCCGGGTGGTAGCTTCTTAAACCAATGAGTTGCATCTCCAGAAAGGGTGTATGGGAAGAGTTTGCAGAAGTAGTCGTCTTCAGTGACTCCATTGAAGATAAACAATACAATTTCCTCAAATAAGCTGATATGATCCATTGGTTTCTCGTGAGAAAAGCCATGAAAGGGACGCTTCTCCATTACAGTGATATATATAGGTTTCAGCTCAAAGTCATCCCTCTCAGCAACATTAATTAACTTTCCTGCACTGTTTCAAGCTCGCCCTTCATTGTCTCTCAAGTATAAGCACTTCAATTTTCTCTGTCTGCTCGCTAGTGGCGTCGATCGATATCGAGGACTGGATGTCGACCGATGTTAAGTGTTGGTATCGATCGACGACGAAGTGGTGGTGTCGATCAATACTCATTTCTCTTCACTGTTGATTGCTGCTTGGAGGGTGTCGACTGCCCTCTTAGACTTTTGGATCGTGCGTGAATCAGTAGACTCCTTCTTTGTAGAGCACAAAAATCCTCTTCTCATCAATTCCTGGTACTAAGATATATGTACCTGAAACAAGAGAAAAGAAGAGTAGAGTAACTAAAATTAAAAATAAAAACTTAGATGAAATCCTACACCTAGTCTAATGGTGATCAGAGTCCCCGGAAACGTCACCAAATTTGATGTCCTCAAATTACCCCAAGAGCAACTCTCTCAGATAAGAGATCTATTGCAATACTTAATGATCGTATCCACAGAGACCCGATATCTCACACTTTAGACTTGAGTTTAACACTATGTTAGGTCAGATAATATATAAAGTAGAAAGTAAATAAAGGATTTTGTTGTTTGATGGAAAGATGGGTGCTAGACTTAGGGTTCCAGGCGAGTGGATTATAGAGAAGCTAAGGGTATCAATTTTAGAACTCGATATCTAATGTAAAAGACGACCAGCTCTTACTGCGAGTCTAATCTATTGACTAAGTCATTGTTCCAACTCTTGTATGTGAACTCGTAATGATCGTCGATCGATGCTATTGGACTAGCGTCGATCGATGGTTGCTTAAGTCAAGCTTTACGACCTAGTTTGATATGTTCACTAAGTTTATTAAACCAGCTCTCGCATGCATCTAACAACATTGTTTATCAGGATTCAGTTCAGGTAATAGACCATGCTCTCGTGTGCGCCTAACTATCCTATGATCAGGTTTCTAGTTAATTACTCTAGAAGCAAGAAATAAAAACATTCCTGTGAAGGTTTTAATAAACACCCTAGCAATTCTATTGTTTGGCTAATCCATCAAAACCCTAGAAAACCTAAACTTTGCAGGTAGATCTACTCATACATGATATTTGTCACATAAATCATAGAAGAATAGATATGAAATTGCAATACAATAAATATAATAACCAAAGGAGTTCTAAGAGGACTATGAAGGAGTTCCTCTCTTCTCTCCTAACTAAGAACAATGAATAAAATAAAGCTTAGAATGGGTTGAAAGCGTAGCCGTCAACAATGACTTAGAAAACACATAAATAGGGTTTCTAGTCGGCCAAGAGTATTCTGGTAATTTGCGGTAGCTTCTGGGCTTAAGTTGGTCTTGAAACAAGCCAGGACTGTCTTCTAGGATCGCCGTCGATCGACACTCATTCATCTTCTCGACAGTTTCCTTTCGCAAGGCATACTGACCACTCTTCAGTAAAACATGCATAAATTCTGCTACAAAATGCTGATTGACTTCAAACCGGTGGAACTGTAAAGCTAACTCAAAGTTCTATATTGTGTCTATCAATCTAACGGTGGGAAAATCTCTATCCATAGCTAAACATTTGACGCTTTTGTGCTGTTATGTATCTCAAAAAGCTCCAGAATTACCAAAGTTCTCCAGAATGTACCTAAACCTGAAAACATTCTAAAACATACTCCAAACCCATATTATAGATTTAAAAATGCACATATACCATGTCCTAAAAGTGGTAAAATCCATAGTATATCAGCGAGCTAACTCATTTTGACACCCCTAATCAAATAATATTATCCTATTATCTAATATATTATTTCCTATATTTTAGCATCACCAAATCTTTATATTTGTGAAAAATATTTCCTTAGGGCTTATTTCGTCAACCAAGCGTATAGAAATATTCCACATCATCGCATCTTGATGATTCCTTTTTTTTCTTCTGAAGCGTGTGTCACACATCATCCTTCATGTCTAACACAAGTACACGAACCAAAACTCTACTATGAAGCACCATATCAAACTCTAATTTTGAGATTACATTCTCCCCCTTTTAACTGAGTTGTACAACTTAAGCTCACTAACCTTTACGCATAACATGCATCACACATGTCTTCAAAGTTTTTAATCTCGAACTCCCCCTGAATCAAGTATCAAATTCCACCGTTTGAGTGAAAACTATGAAAAAATCTTGATGATTTTTGAAACACCAACTATCTCAAAGCCTTCTAATCTATCCAACTGGGTGTTCACAACAAACTTTCCCAAACACTTTTCGGCCATCTTTTGTGTGTCTTAAAAAATCATACTTATAGCAGGGACGAGGATTTTCCTTTTTCATAGTATCAGCTTTTTCAGTTTCGGTATATGGATCTTTTATCCGAGTGTATTACACATTGAAATGCTTGTATGACACACCTTTCGTGATCTTAGGATGTAGATCCTTCTTGGCTATCCATACATGTCCATAATATGGGTTCCACATAACAAAGATTCATCCTCCAAGGTCATTTAATTTGGTTTCCCTGAGAATAACAAAAAGAAATCTTATGGCCATGATTCCCGCAAAACAAACATCCATTCCTCCGAGTTATTGCAGGCTTTAGAGGGTGGTAGTTTTGTCGGAGTTTTATGTTCCTCTTTCATTGGTGCAAATGTAATGTTTTTCTTCGACTTTCGAGCTACTTTCTAGAAGAGATGTAGTACCTTATACAAATTAGATCACATTGACATGATTGGATTGATCATTGGGAGCAACACACTTGTATCCTAAACCCCAATTCACATTTGGAGGTTATCCCTAGCAAAAAATTTATCCAGATTCTCAGATCCTTTGTTCAACATCCTTATTTTCTTGTTGTTATACGTCAGGTTTCTCTCAAGGAGCCAATTTTTTATCAAGTTCTTAATTCAATAGCTCTTGCATCAACTTCACCTTTGCTTCCAGTTCTTTTTGAGCTTTCTCTTGTTCTTTCAACACGTCACCATTAGGCTTAACAAATGTAGATTGTTCGAGCTCCAGGATGTTAACTTGAGCTTTCAAAATTTCCTTATCCTTGATTAGCTGAATATTTTCATCATTACGTTTAACAAATTTGTCAACGAGAACCTGATACTCAGGTAGAACACCCACATCTAGATCACTTTCTGAATCACAGTGTGACACATCTGAATTGGTGTTGACACAGATGATGCACGAGATTCAACTTCACTTATGTATTTTTCAGACCCCATAGCTCCATGAAGAGCCACCAAATTGAGAACACCTTCTTCTCTTTTTGACTTTGTATCACTACAATTTCTCTTCATCTTCATCTTCATCTTCATCTTCTTTGTGTTTACACAATCTGACTTTATGTGCCTGTAACTGCTACATCCATTACACTTGATTTCTTTTTGCTTCAATGCTGGACAATCTGGTTTGATATGTCCAATACCAGGACAATTAAAACATACTACTTAATGCCTTTTACTTCTTTCTTCATCTCTAGGCAATTTGTTGTTGGACATCTTATACAAAAAATCCATGATTTCTTCAAGTTTCTGAATCATTAGGTGATTTCTTAAGTTTTTGAGCTCCGTGGATGTCTTCGTCACATGTAATTCTAGAATCTTGAACATGCTTTGACAACTTAAATTCTAATTCCATATCTTCAGCCTTTAATATTAACACTGCCTCAGCGAACTTGAGTTCATCAGTGTTTATCGTCAAATTTATTGTAGCTTTAAGTGCTGCAAACTTAGTAGGCAAACATCACAAAAAATTCTTCACCAATTTTGCATCTTTGTGTTTTTTACCTTAAACTTGTGCTGAATTTGGCATTGAAGTGTCCTATATTCTCATCATCACTCTTCCTTATGTCTTTAAACTGTGATGCAAGCAAGTCTAACATTCACAGTACCCTAAAAAGCGTTGTTTAGTATATCCCAAGCCTCTTTAGATGATTAACACCCGTGTATTAGTTCAAACTGCTTTCCTTCAAACTGTATTAGCTTAAACTTTGAAAGCATTTTCTCTGTTGCAGTCCACTTTGTCTTCAGTTTAGGTGTGTTCAATCCATCTTCTCGCGTCACACATGGTTCTTCCCATCCACATTGAACAACTGTCCAAACATCTTCATCAGTTCCACGTAAGTTTTCTCTTATTCTCACTTTCCAATACCCATAATTGACATCATTCAGCATCAACATATTATGTGCCAAAATCGCCAAAATCTCTTTTCAGAATCTCACCTTTGTTCAAAGAATCTCTTTCGTTTAGATGTCATGCTTTAATACCAATCGAAGAATCGAAATTTAACGAAAACAAAAGACATAAAGTAATTATAAGTACACATATCTCCTTTATTATAAATCTGTTAAAACAATCTCTTCCAGCCTTGTTTGATCCAAATTACACGACACAACAAGGATCAATTTTCTAACAAACCTAACTTGCTTAACTCAACTCATGTTAATCAAGTCTACCCTTCCACTCAGCTATGAAACCCCAAAAGCCTTATAATTTCTCTCTGAGAATTAAACATCAAAAGTTATATCATAATTCTAGGTAAAAATAGAAGATATATATCAAATAATCTTTTTATATTATCTAATAATTATTTTCTATATTTTAGCAAAACCAAATCTTCCAATTTGTGATTTAATAATGTTTTAATGATTATTTCATTAACTAAACATATGGAAATATTCAACAAGATCACATCTTGATGTTTCTTTTTATTCTCCCGAAGCGTGTGTCACACATCATTCTCAATGTATAACACAAGTACAAGAACCAAAACTCTACTATGCCATACCCTATCAAGCTATAATTTCTTGAACCTATAGTGGCTGCATGAATTGCATATCTTTCTTAAAGATCTATTTTTTATCACTCTTTCTTAAAGATCTATATCAAGCTCAAAGGTAGCATGGAAAATCTTATTGTGTTTCTTATCTCTCCAATACAAATCATGAAAGATCTTACACCTAGTAAGTGGATCAAGTTATGATCTTCAGCTGTTTTTAACAGCATCAAGATTAAGATAAAATTTATCCCATATACATTCATCAAACTCCCGAAGAAGGCTCCACAATAGGTTTTCCCGCACTTTACAATAGTTGCTTGTTGTAAGGAGAATTGATCATTGGAAATCTCATTCAGATATAAGTTGTTGTCTATATCAGAAACTGGTGAAGAACTGTCTTCTTTGACTACATCTATGAAATGGTCAATTCTTTTCTTAATATGGCTTGACAAAGAAACTTTCTTGTTTCTCCGATGACTAAATAAGCTGAGCTTCCCATCTATCCCTATCGTCCAACACTGACAACAGTGTCCGCAAATCCTGCACCAAGCAAAAAAGAGGGAACAGTTAGGCGCATAATCATACAACTTACAATACGTGTTTTCATTTAAATGTGCCTAGTGAGCAGCATGATTAAGATTTCAGGAATTGCACAATGGCATCACCTCCCTATGGCAGAAACTTCCCATTGACTATCTTCAGAAAATTCAAAGTACACACACCTATGACCAAGGTCATTTGCGTTGCATGGACCTAAGAAAAGCCAGTACATATTGAAACTACGATCATAACCAAGATATACAAATTGCATAGGGTGAACATTATTAGCTTTATCTCCAGCGAACTGATAGAGTTTTCGTATACAAACTTCAATATAACTCTGTAAACTCCATCACAATGTTTATTCAAAAATCAAGAATCAATTACACCTCTAGAACCTGAATTTGAGAGATCGCTGGCATCACCCAGACAATTGTCTCCTCAAGTCTATGAGTCAATTCAAATTCTAAAAGCTACCCTCATCCCACTATCAGACTCAGCTATAACAGAATTCAAAATATAAAGAGTTAGGAAGACTCTAACTCAAAGAGAGTCTCTTATTGAATTAAATCTGCCAGATCACTCTTTAAGCTTCAACGGCTCCTTCTCTGCTTCTCTTCTCTTTATTTCCTCTTCACACATAGACCTTGTCAAGCTTATTAATACCCCCTCCTTTAAACACTCAGCTTGCCCTCAAAGCTGGTAACATGGAAACTGAGCACGAAAATATTTCACATTCACCCAAGTAGCCTCCACTGTAGGTAAACCAACCCATTGAACTAACAGCTCCAAATGACCCAAATGGTTGTATCGAGAGTCTAATATCTCATCAGGAGTAATCACAATATCATATGTGGCACTACTCAAATCCGGCATAGGCAAGATAACATGGTGTTTCCCAATAACCTCTTTGAGTTGTGAAACATGGAATACCAGATGAATCTTGGATGATAATGGTAGCTGTAACCGATATGCTGCTTTCTTAATCCTCTCCTCTACACGATAAGGGCCAAAATATTTTGCAGAGAGCTTCTGACATACTCTGCGAGAAACAAAATGCTGATGATATGGTCTCAGTTTTAAGTACACCATTGTGCCTAGTTCAAACTCTACATCCCTTATGTTTATCTTCATTATTCTTCATAAGCTGTTGAGCATAAGTCAAATGTTCTTCACTTCAGACAGCATAGCGTCATGCTCTAACAACTGTGATGCAAGTTCTGCATTACTCGTAGAACCATGTTCATAACACAGAAAAGCAGGTGGATCTATCACATACACTACACGGAAATGAGTCATGTGCAAAGCAGTATGATAAGATGTGTTGTACCACAACTCAGCCCACCCCAAAAATTTAGACCAGGTTTGAGGATGGCTAGACGAAAAGCACCTCATATAAGTCTCAAAGCAACGGTTAAGTACCTCCTTTTGACCATCTGTTTACGGGTGAAAATAGGTGCTAAACTTAAGCTTTGTATCAGCTAGTCGAAATAACTCCTTCCAAAACTGCTGAGAAACACCTTATCCCAACAATAGATTTTAGGAATTCATGAAGCTTCATCACCTCAACAATAAACTTCTTAGCTACATCTGAGGCTTGAAAAGGGTGTTTAAAAGTCACAAAATGACCATACTTGCTCAAGCGATCAACAATCACAAAAATCATATTGCTATCATTAGACATTGGAAGGCCCTCAATGAAGTCCATAGATAGGTCTTCCCAAAACAAAGACCGTATTGCCAATGGTTGAAACAAGGCAGCCGATGATATGTGGAATATTTGTGAGTTTGACAAACTTGACAAGCTGAGACCTGTTGGTGTACCAATTTAAAAAGACCATCCCAATGAAACCACATCTGAATACGCTTTACTGTTTTCAGAACTCCAGAGTGAACACCAACAATCCCATCATAACACTCTGATAGAATCAAAGGAATCAAACTCAAAGTAGAAGGAATGACCAGACAACCTTTATACCACAGCATGTCCTCAATGACAGTTAACCCTTGTTTTACCACTCCACCTTCTTTAATCAACCTTACAGAATCCTGAATAGCTTCGTCTGCGGCAATCTTTTGATATAAATCAGACAACTGTGATGCTGATGGAGCAGTTAAAGCAAACAATGAAGTGGATACAAAAAGATCAGTAGGGTGATCTATGAGAGAAAGTTAATCTGCGGCAGCATTCTCAATCCCGAGTTTAAACACAATATAAAATTCATATCCCCACAATTTCGCCATCCATTTCTGATATTCCATTCTTACTTCCAGTTGTTCTAACAGATACTTGAGACTTCTTTGTCACTATGGACAACAAACTGGCAACCTAACAGATAGTGCTTCCATTTACGAATTGCCATTGCAAGTTCCATTAGTTCACGCTCGTATATAGGTTTTAGCTGTTCACGAGCTGATAACCCGTGGCTAAAGTATGCAATGGGGCATCTCTCTTACATAAAAACAGCTCCCACACCAGACCCTGAAACGTCTGTTTCCAACCAAAATACTTTCTTGAAGTCTGGAAGTGCTAAAATAGGTGCTTCGATCATTGCTGCCTTGAATTTATCAAACACTGCTTGAGTTTCCGATGTCTGAGAGAACTGATCTTTCTTGAGTAGCTCTGTTAGTGGCTTAGCCAAAATACCATACCCTTTAAAGAAACTCATGTATTATCCTGTAACCCAAGAATCCACGCAAATGTTTAACATTCTTTGGGCTTGGCCATAAACGCATTGCCTCTGTTTTTTCTGGGTCTATAGCCACTCCTTTCTCTGAAATAACATGACCCAAGTACTCCACATTCTTCTGTCCAAATACACACTTCTTCCTATTAGCATATAAAGAATGTTGTTCCAGAATCTCTAATATTTTGTGAAGATGTTGCGCATGCTCACTGATCTTGTTGCTGAAGATCAAAATATCATCAAAAACACCAGAATAAATGTGCTCAAATGGGGTCGAAAAATCTCATTCATGACAGCTTGGAAAGTTTCTGGTGTGTCTGTTAATCCAAATGGCTTTACTAAGAACTCGTAATGCCCATCATGCATTCTGAAAGTAGTGTTTTCCACATCCTCTTGCATTATATGAATTTGATGATAACCAGAAGTCAAATCCAACTTTGAAAAAATGCCAGCTCCATGAGTTGGTGTAACAGTTGATATATCATTGGAATTGGATATTTTCTGCTACTGTGGCTTGATTCAGTGCTCGATAATCCACACAAAAACACCATGTCTTATCCTTCTTCTTATCTAACAAGACTGGACTAGAGTAAGGCTTCGACTTACTTTGATAATACCCTTCAGTAGCATGTCTTGAACCAGCACTGTCATTGCTTCTTGATGCACTTGTCGATATCTATATGGATGGACACATATCGAAGCAGTACCTTGTTTAAGTACTATTTGATGCTTGATTCCACATGCCAGAGGTAAACCATCTGGCATACAAAACACTTTCCGGAATTTATCTAAAACATGTATAACTTCACTCGGAGTAATATTACAAGAGGCCACACTAGTGTTGTGAGTGTATAACTAATTCTCAACACCTTGCATCGAGTCATGACAGACCAGAAAGAGTGTTTGTAAAACATTGGCGGGTAAATGGAGATCACTTTCTCCCCTCAACGTGACTCTCTCATAGTCCTACTCCATTTCAGTTACTAAACTATGATAGTCCTACTCCATTTCAGTTACTAAACTATGATAGTCCTACTCCATTTAAGTTATTAAATTCATTAATTAGTTTTAAAAGGTATCTTGAGGAAGTCTAATGTTTTATTGTATGCTTCCCAGGATTGTTGTGTGATCGATGTCATTCGAGTTTTGGATGTTAGGCTCATAAGTCTGAAGATTGGAATTCAGGGCGAACTATGATTAACAGGGAGAGAATTGTAACATCCCAAAACCACGCCCAAAAAAATCTTAAAAGAATCCGCTAAGACTGCAACCTGTTAGGGTTAAAACTAAGTGTTCCCATCCCTTTTCTTATAAATAGTAGTCTCCTTCTCTTTCTCCCATCAGAAATTCCAGAGCAAAGCCCTATAGAGATTCCCAGAGACAAGAAAACCCTAGCCGCCTCTCCTTTTTCCTCTCTCTCTCTCTCTCTCTCTCTCTCTCTCTCTCTCTCTCTCTCGTGCGCGCGCATGCGCTCGCCTCTCTTCTCTCTCTCTCCTCAAGCCGTCTTCTCTTTCTCTCTCCTCATCGTTTCCATATGTCGGGTGCAAGCCGACGGCCATTGCGAGTGGTGGTGCCGAGGTTTCTGTGTTTGTTGTTGCTTGATTTCCTACCCTCTCATCCTAGATCTCCATATCTAATAGGTGCGGTGTTTCGAACCCATATCTCTTCTCATGTCCTTTATATTGTTGAATGTGGAACTTAGACTGGTTAGCTTTGATTGTCGTTAGGTTGTTAGTTCATAACGAAAGCTAAGATGTTAGATGCATAGGTCATGATGCATAAGCATGCTCATAATGTTAATGTACCTTAATGGACTTCTGTGTGCTGATGTGATGATTGAATGATTGTTTGATATGAGTGTTGGGTGAAAGATAAGCTGTTTAGAAGGAATTTAACATATGTTTACGTAACATGTTAACGGACCGATTAGATGAATTATAAGTATGTGTGTAAGTAATGCGAAATGATTTGAGTGTGACACCAAGAACGAGTGGTGTCCGGAAATGATATGAATGTATCTAAGTAAAGAAAGAGGAAAAGAAAAGGAAATGAAATTATAAGCCACCGGAAATGGTGGGGGTCTAGACAGGAAATGCATGACCGTGGTGTTTAAAAATGGGATAAGATTAGAGGTGCCGATAAGATCGAGTCCCGCCATTTTTAAATTCGATAACATTAACCAGAAGCCTATTATATTAGATATAATCTAGGATTTCAGAAAGCAGGGGAACAGTAGAAGCATACGACCTTACATACGAGAAGCTGATAATTATTTCAGAAAAAACTACCTCTGCTGCATTAGCTAATAGGATATTTTCAAGCCACTTGCTCGTTAAACATTCTAAATAATTTACCCTTTAATGTTTTCCTACATGAAGAAGAAAGGTAACATCTACCAATAACGCGTCAAAGAAAATAAAACTACTAAACGACCTTAAACATACATAGGAGGATATAAATAACACACATACAAAAAAAATATTGAGCCAGATCCTTCAGTATTTCATATGCAACTAACCTAGCTTCCAGAATAAACAAAACATGCTAGCTTTTGAACTTTAATGTGAAAGAAAAGGAAAAGAGAACTATCATTTTTAGACATTTATGTGATGAACTATATTTTCAGTCCTTGCATAGAAGATAGCCACTGATACATGCTCAAATTACCCTAGGTGAGCTAATGATTACTCTCTCAAATAAAAGACTCAGTTGTAGTACTTACGGATCGAATCCACAGAGAGCGAGGCCATACAACATATTTGATAATCAACTTAGTTATGCTAGGAAATTAAATAAACTTTAAGAACTAGTAAATCAGGAATGAGTTAGTTGTAAGCAATTATGGAAAATATCAAGATCTAGGGTTTTCAGGTAGTGAATTATAATGGATAGAAGCCAATGAGTTTTCAATCATGGAACACGAATTTAATAAGTAAATATATAATTGATATCTATTGTATGCCTAAGCTCAGAGTCTACAACTTTTGTATACAAATTCGAAATGACCGTCGATCGATGGTATACAAACGACATTGATTGATGGCTTTCTTAGTCAAGCATTAACCGACCCGATTCGCTAAGTTCACTTAGAATAACTTGACTTATATTTCGATTATCCCTGACAACTTAAGCTCAACAAGATTAGTTCAAGTAACGATCTTATTCTCGCAGGTATCATTTATCCTAATATCAGGGTTCTCGTTAGCTACTCAAGAACACAAACATAAGCACAATACTGATGATATATCTAATAATCACCCTAGCCATTCTATTGTTTGGCTAATCCGTCGAAACCATTAATAAACCATAAATCTTACAAGATATCTACTCAAACATAGCTAAGCAGAAGATATCATAAACATAAAATAAATTAATAGATTATGGATAGAAAACTGGGGTTCCAATACAAAGCTTGAAAGAAGTCTTGATCTTCTCCCCTAAAACAACTAAATCTCTAAACCTGTAAAAGAGATCTCTTTGCATAAAACATAAGCAAAGATAATATAAACAAGGCAAAACTCGTCCATGAGCAATCTTGTAATTTCTGTGACTTGAGCTTCAGGTCGTGTACTATGTAAATTGGACTTTTGTGTGTTGACCGTCGATCGACGACAAGGGTGCGTCGTCGATCGACGCAAATCTCTGTCTCGACTCGTACATTGCTAATTTCGACCAGTTACGAGGTTCATCTCTCTTTGAGCTCCAGAAAGCCTCGTAATCTCTATCCAAAATGCACCTGGACCAAAAAAGATTCTAAAACACATCCTAGACACACATAACAGACTCCAAATAGGACCTATAACTTGGTCTAAAAGTGGCAAATATTAGGACCTATCAACTCCCCCTTACTTAACATTTTGCTTGTCTCAAGCAAAACTTGGGTAAACTTGTGGCAGAAGTTTGAAAACATAGGGACTCACAAAATCTCTAGCTCATCATTTTCACCTTAACTATGTTGCAACCACATTAAACTAATGTAAAGCTTTGAGAATCTTTATATATCTTATCCTTGTATAGCAACCAAATTCATTCTATCAACAACTTAGGAAATACTAGTCTGACTCACCCCTCTACTAACCTCATTTCTTTCATAAAATAAAAGTGTAGGTTATGTATGCGAGGACACATGGACTCTTACCCTTGCAAGTATCTGAACACACAAACAGTCTTCTTTGATCTCTTTATTTCCTCTTTCTCTCTTCTCTGAATCTCTTTATATTTTTCTTATAAGTCTAATGAATAAATGATGCTGATACACTCCATCTTGTTCATCTTTCTTTTTTTACGACAAGGTATAGGCGAATAATGGGGTTTAAAGTAATTTACCTACCCATCGCTTCCACAATATGTGATCATTCCTTTCTGACTTTGAATAATGGGATCATAGGTAATTTACCTACCCCTCTGCATCTTTCAAGAAATCATCTTAATCTTTTATATAGATGCCAAGAGAGAGGGAGAAGGGAATCAAAAGAACACAGATTTTTACGTTACATATTTACAAGAGGAATTCGATCCAATGTACGCCAAACCCAAAAGGAAGCTAATAAGTCAAAAGCTTTGGTTCCTTCAAACTTTCTTAGCAAGTGTGATACAATGGCAGGATGATCCACTTTGGCTAGTTCTCTCTGAAATCAACAAATCTAGAATGGTGCTACAGAATGTTTAGATAATAAGTAAAAATTTAAACTGATCATAATCCCCTTCTTACCTTAATAAAACTCAATAAAACACATAATAATAAAACTCAAAATAGAAAGCAATATCAGTAAGTTTCCTCTAAGACTTAAATAACAATGTACCCAATGTTATCCCGTCTCGGTTAGGTGGGAAAATTTAAATCATAAGTAAAAGCCTGAAGAAGAACTCATACCAAACTCTTCAATGAGTGTCGACCGATGGTAAGTGATGGGTGTCGACCAATGGGATCGGTATCGATCGATGGTAGTGCATTGTCGTCGACTGATGCTAGTTCTCGATCTTCTTGTTTCTTATTTTTACTGCAAATAAAAAAATACAAAAATTAGTAAAATCATGAAAATAAAACGAATTTAGACATACCTAATAGTGGGTTGCCTCACTCAATGCTTGGTTATAGTATTTAGCTTGACGTTTAGCACTGTATGGACTAAGATGGGTGTAGAGTATCACTTGTTGGAAAACAAGTTTCCACATCTTCTTTGCTCATCTGAAACTAGGTACCAATTAAGCTTCTAATGGCTTCTTCACCTTTGGTTTTTTGGTTGTCCATGTTCTCTTTGGTGATCTCAATTTGACTCATCCTCTCCTGAAGGTTGTCAATGCAGTTGTATAACCAGCCAATCCTACTATCTCTTGGTATGAATATATCATCCAGACTCCTGAAATATTTTCCATTATCATGTCTTGAGATGCATAAACTCCATCAAGTTTATCTTCAAGCAGCTTTTGAGTTACCAGCCTCTATCTAAATGGTCCGCGTGAAGCGCCGAACGACGGTCGTGCATGTCCGTTGATCGATGGTGCTTT
The DNA here is from genome assembly GCA_905132765.1 of Moricandia arvensis. NCBI lineage: Eukaryota > Viridiplantae > Streptophyta > Magnoliopsida > Brassicales > Brassicaceae > Moricandia > Moricandia arvensis. The sequence continues at coordinate 14,375 of CAJHQP010006053.1, read as the reverse complement.
TTTGCTCCATTCACGTCTTGTCTCTGAATCTTCTGATGAGTAGAGTCCATCTTTTGCTTCATCTCTTCCATACATGTGGTTAACCAGCTGATATTGTTGTTGAATGGGTGATATATACCATCAATCCTCTTGTAGTAATACATCCATCAACATCTCATGTGCATTGTAGATTCCTTGTACCATGTCATCTACTTCTGCTCAGCTGTAGTAGTCAGGTGATGGTCCGGTCTCCTCAAAATTTTCTGCATACTCTGGCAAACAAATTTGAGTGTGTCCAAAGATGGCTACGTGCTGAAGAATATCTTTGATGTCTTCCTTGGACACATTGATGATTATGCCATATATGGCTCGTGCATTGACATATTTGTCTCTATAAACTCCATACTCATCTATTTCTTTCCTATAATCAAAATTCTTTGCACCAAACACTTCAAGTTCTGATCTGTAATCAAAATTCTTTGCACCAAACACTTCAAATTCTTTCCTATATTTTTCTTTCCTAGAAGGTGAGTGTCGATCGACGGTAGCAGTTGCGTCGATCGATGCCTTGTTTTATTTTCTGGGTTGTCATGTTGTTGTTGTCGAAAGAGAATTCCTGATCCATTGGCCGTTGCGAGTATGTCTGCAACATCCTCCTTAGATACATTGAGAAGTCTTCCATCCATTGCTCGTGCATATCCTTCTGGATCCCTCATAATACCAAACTAATCTGGTCTGAAATAACCATATCTTCATTCTATTCTATCGGATTAGCGCCAATCGATGATATTGGGGCATTGTTGATCGATGTTGCATTCATGGTTCTATCGGATCCTCAAAATTTTCCAGCTTCCTCAAGTACAAGGGCACGGTACTCGATTGCTCCATCTTCAAGATAAGATTCGTCATAATTTGGGTTAGCCATATCATTCCCTAGGTCAAAGTCGTCGATTGATGTCAAAGGGTGGGTTTCAATCGATTTTTGATTGACAACGTCGATCGATTGTATGGGCTGGCTGTCAATGATTTCAAAGGGTGGGTGTCGATTGATTGTTGATTGAAAACGTTGACCGATTGTATGGGTTGGGTGTCGATTGATGCTCCATCATCCGACTCATTCTCTTGCTCGAAATCGCAGAAACATGTGGCCACAAGTCCTGGTTCATGAACCAAATCAATAAGAGCTGCCTAGGTTCTAGTTTGAACAGGTTCATAGTAATGATTTTTATCAATAAGGGATATATACAACATGTTTGTCTTCATGTCGCATACTGCTCCTACTGTGGCAATTCAAGCTCTTCCAAGTAGCATGGATGAATTTTGCTCCACTTGGACGTCCAAGACATGAAAGTCTACAAGAATTAGGGCCTCACCAATTTGCACTTGGAGGTCTTTGACTATTTCTCCTGAATTTACCTTAGAGAAATCCACAAAAGTGAATGAATCACTAGAAGGTTCCACCTTTAAGCTGAGCACCTCTACCATGGTTCTTGGTGTAATGCTTATTGAAACCTATGTCACATAGTGCATGAGGGTAGTCATGTCCCATGCTGTTGCAGGAAACCACAAACTTTCCAGGGTCGCTTCTCTTACTCAACTTGACCCTCTGCTTTATCTTCTCCCTAAGATAACATTCTTTCAATTTCTTCGTCAGTCGCCTTGGTTTCTCTAAAGAACATCCACAATATGTGAGTGTAATAAGCTTCCTCGAATGGGGTCTCTAAAGGGATTCTAAAGACTTTTTTAGTAAAAGCTATCCATATCTTTCTCGTTAGCTTTCATTCTAAGATGCTTAGGGATCTTCTTTTTTCTTCTAGTATGTCCATCCATAGCTTTCTCCATTACCATAGGGTCTGAAATATCTGTTTTTCTGGGTTTAGGTAGGAAGGAGGTCGAGTTCCTATGAGTATATAGAAGGCTTAGGTCTATATACTTTTGTTTCGATTGGTCGTCGACTGATGGTAGGTCTAGTTGTCGATCGATGTCCATCTCTTCATACTCGATTTTTTCAGGTACCGTCGATCGATGGTGAGCTTTGCCTGTCGACCGATGGACGTTCGAACAGGGCAGGGGATTCTCATGAATTTCTTCCTCATGATGCTTAATCTCTTCCACAACGTGCCAAAAATCATCATCAATGATGGCACTAACATGATGTTTCTGTCCAGTCTTAATCTTTTCGTTGATAAAAGCCTCTTGTCTCCTCATGGCCTCACTGGTTTGAACCACTTGATTCTCTAGATTCTTCACATGGGTGTTGAGAGTTTCAAATTTTGTGTTGAGATTTGTATAGCCATCATCAATCTTTCCATTGAAGTATACTGTCATCTTCTCATGTCTTTCCATAACCTTGTCAATCATGGCTTCAATCTTGTCGTCCTAGGCATCTAATGAGATGTCCTAATAGTAAGAGGCTCCATAGATTATGTTTTTGTTGTAGGGTCTATGTTGCTGTGATCCTTGGTTGGAGCCACTCCTCTGACCATTGCCTAAAGAGTTTATGTTGCACTAGTTCTCATATCTCTGGAATCCATATCTAACAAAGTCCACATCCTCTTCTTCACTTTTCTCATTGTTAGATCTTATATCTTTCTGCGAAGCTAACTTGCTTCTTCAGAAAACACTGAACACTATCCAACTTGGCTTTTACTTCTTCCATCTGATCCTTGGTAAGTGTAGGGTCTGATTTTCTCCTGATCATTGTTCTTTGTGCTGTTTCTCGCTGCCAAATTCTCTATCAATCTGGTAGCTTCTGCACAACTCCTAGTATAGAAATTTCCCTCATTGGTTGTGTCTAAAGTCATATGGTATGACAAATCAATACCTCTGAAGAAAGTGCTGAGAAGTTGCACTTCATTGAATCCATGGTGTGGACAATCTCTTTGGTAGGATTTGAATCTGATCCACGAGTTCCTGAAAGACTCTCTAGGCATATGTGTGAATGTACCAATTCTGCTCCTCAAATCATCAGCTCTAGCATCATCAAAGAATTTACGCAAGAAGACGTTTTTGATGTCTGTCTAGGATGTAAGAGATCCTGGTGGTAGCTGCTTAAGCCAATATGAAGCATCTTTAGCAAACGATTATTTGGATAGAATGCACAGAAGATAGACCTCAGGGACTCCATTAGCTTTAATGGCAAATAAAAGATCCTCAAATCGTTCCAAATGATCCATATTGTGCTCATGGGAATGTCCATGAAATGGTGTTTGTGCCACAAGTGTGAAATAGATTGGCTTTAACTCAAAATTGTTCCTTTGGAAAGATGGAGGACGAATAGCAGATCTGTTGGCGTATAATTGATATGGACGATTGTAGTCAGCCAACGTTCTTGGTTGAGTAGCCTGGGTTTCATCAATAGCAGCTTCTTCTGGTTTCGGGATTAGTACCGTGATCATCAATTCTCTGACATGTTGCATTACGCATATGATATTCATAGTCATACAGGTCCCCTCTCTCATTCCTAGTCACAATTAGCATATCAACCATCTCTACTCGGGAATCACTGTCGTTCGATATCTCGAGACTGGTGTCGATCGACGACGGCAGATGAGTGTCGATCGATGAAGAAGTGTTATCGTCGATTCATTGTTGTCTCAGCTCTTTTCAGATGCTACCTTTGATTGTTACTGGGTCTGAGAAAACCAAGTCTTTTTCCTTGTTGCTTCTGGTACTGCTGGGCATACACCTGCGAGACAAAAGAAAAAAAAAAGATTTTTGTAATTAAACTGAAATTAGCATAACTATATTCTTTATTGGATTTTCAGATAATGAATTATAATGGATAGAATCCAAGGGGTTTTCAATCATAGAATACGAAATTAATAAGTAAAAATATATTTTATATCTATCTATGGCTAAGTCCATAGTCTACAACTTTCGTATGGAAATTCATAATGACCGTCGATTGATGGTATGCAAACGACATCGATCAATGCTTTCTTAGTTAAGCATTAAACGATCACATTCTATACACACTTACGAATTCCAAATAAAGCCTATAACATAGTTTAAAAGTGGTAAATATTAGGACTTATCAGCCAGGCAAACAGAGTACACAGAATCACATATAGTGTTTCAACTAATCAAAAGGGTCAAAGGTGCTCGAAATTCAGCACCTTACTTAGTTCTTCTGATTACCAGCACGCTTTACTGAACCAAAAGCAGCTTCAACCAATATATGTCGCAATATCTCCCTCTATGTAAGAAAATTTAATGAATCCTTCCACATATCAAGAATAAGAATCTGGCTCTCTACCTAAAAATATCATGGAGAATGTGAAAAACCTGTCTCAATGTTCCTCTCTTACGCGTTTATAAAACAAACTAGAAACCGAAGTATGCTAAGGAAAAATATAGCTCGACATTAGCGCATACCAACAGTAGGAGGGCTAGAAACTTGCATGATATACATCAAGTAGAAGCAACTTCAGCAGGGAAAGATGAATTTTACCAAGGAGCAAGGAGTCATGAGGTTCGAAATCAAGCACAAAAAGATCAAATGCAACATATGTTATTTTTAAGAAAGAGAGAACAAGAGTGAGCGAGATGTGGGATACATGAAACAGTTTCCTTTTGCAACAGAAGAAAAAAAACGTAAGAGATTGACCCAGTTTTTTTACGCCCGACCCAGACCCGCGGTCCGACCGGCCCCCAGTGACCCGCTAAGTAATTCGGTTAGGGTTTTAAAAATATCCACTAATTAAAAACCTAATAAAATCCGCTGAAAGCCCTTAAATCCGGCAACCCGTCTACTGGTTGAACCATAGGATGAACCCGTATATAAATTTTATTTAATTTTTCTTAGGTTTTGAATTAAATATTTTTTGTATTCTAAATAAGAATTTGTCTATTAATTATAAATTTTAGTTTTTTTCTCGTGAAATTATTGTTTTCTTAGCTTTAACTTTCTTTTTAGATTTTTGTTTATTTTTTCATCTTGAATAAGATTTGTTTTAACCTTCCAAGTTCTAACTTCTATAATATAAATGATTGTTTATTCTTTATTGTGAATAAAATTTATGGATCTTTTCAATTTTTAAAAATCATATATAATATCGACTAAACTATTTAATTGTGATATTCAGATTTTGATATACATTTCATTAGGCTACTTGAAGAAGATATAGTGAACGATGATAGAAATAATTAAAATTATTTAACGAGATTTGCTATAATTTTTTTTTGTTATCGAAAAGATCTATTACAATCTTGATGTTTATTTTAGTTTATTCAGATTTAAAATTTAATTTATATTATTTACACCATATATCTAAAATTAATGAGATTTAAGTCCTGTTATGTTTTATTTTATATGTCCTAACTTCTAATTTGTTACAAAATTATAAAATAATATAATTATTTTAAATATATTTTATATTTAACCTGATGACCAAGAATTTTGATGACCAACCACCTGATGACCAATAAATTGTTTTCGGAATGCAAAAGAGACCAAATAACCTGATGACCAAGAAATTTAATTGTTTAAAGAGACTAAAGAGACCCAATAACCTGATGACCAAGAAATTTGCTGGTTCAGTGTCTCCTGTGGGCGTCCAAAGCTAGTGTCCGGGTCGGGTTTGACCATTTGTTATCAAATAAGAGATACCATGTAATAACTCTCATGAGCGCATAAGATTTTGGTCGAGAAAATTCTGTAAGATCAGTTTAAAGATTGGTCGATCAGAATTAAAAAATAAAAATCGACACGGTGAATTAATGTCTAGACAAGACTGTCTTGTGGTAGAAAGATCTTTCCTTGATAGTTCTGGTCAAGTTATAATTATTATGGTCGAATTTTATTCAAGCTTGACTGGTTTATCCGAAAGCATGACGAGAACCAAAGGAAGAGGAACACTTGATCGAACTTTTCTAAATTATCGCCATCTTCCTAACTTCCTTCTTAACCTGTCACATGCCGTGCACTAGCCACCTGCTTGCTTCATTTAGATGATCATGTGATTGTCACAAGCTTCTTGGAAAGGACGACCGAAGGGAACTTACACTGATTGTTTAATAACTAAGTATTTTGCAAGTCACAAGCTACTTGCTTCAGCTGCTTGTGTTCTTCATTGAAAGGAAAGGTGAGCTTGCTGTGCTGAACTAGTTGCCACATTTCTCTCCAACACCACACTTTCGCGTGCTCTAAACTCCGGCGGCTCACCAGCAATACACTCCTGGCCGTACACCAGGTGCGTGATAGCCATCATCGTGAGCGATGATCGGGTAAACTTCGCTCTGGCACACTCCCCCTCTAAACTATGTTGTTGAGAGAGTCCCACAGGAGAAAAGCTAGTGTTTTATAGCATAAGAGGTTGCTTCAGCTCAGCATTTTTTGTTTACACAAAGCTGTAGTTGGAGAGAACATGTGGCAACTAGCTTCAGCACAAGCAGCTCACCTTTCCTTTCAATGAAGAACACAAGCAGCTGAAGCAAGTAGCTTGTGACTTGCAAAATACTTAGTTATTAAACAATCAGTGTAAGTTCCCTTCGGTCGTCCTTTCCAAGAAGCTTGTGACAATCACATGATCATCTAAATGAAGCAAGCAGGTGGCTAGTGCACGGCATGTGACAGGTTAAGAAGGAAGTTAGGAAGATGGCGATAATTTAGAAAAGTTCGATCAAGTGTTCCTCTTCCTTTGGTTCTCGTCATGCTTTCGGATAAACCAGTCAAGCTTGAATAAAATTCGACCATAATAATTATAACTTGACCAGAACTATCAAGGAAAGATCTTTCTACCACAAGACAGTCTTGTCTAGACATTAATTCACCGTGTCGATTTTTATTTTTTAATTCTGATCGACCAATCTTTAAACTGATCTTACAGAATTTTCTCGACCAAAATCTTATGCGCTCATGAGAGTTATTACATGGTATCTCTTATTTGATAACAAATGGTCAAACCCGACCCGGACACTAGCTTTGGACGCCCACAGGAGACACTGAACCAGCAAATTTCTTGGTCATCAGGTTATTGGGTCTCTTTAGTCTCTTTAAACAATTAAATTTCTTGGTCATCAGGTTATTTGGTCTCTTTTGCATTCCGAAAACAATTTATTGGTCATCAGGTGGTTGGTCATCAAAATTCTTGGTCATCAGGTTAAATATAAAATATATTTAAAATAATTATATTATTTTATAATTTTGTAACAAATTAGAAGTTAGGACATATAAAATAAAACATAACAGGACTTAAATCTCATTAATTTTAGATATATGGTGTAAATAATATAAATTAAATTTTAAATCTGAATAAACTAAAATAAACATCAAGATTGTAATAGATCTTTTCGATAACAAAAAAAAAATTATAGCAAATCTCGTTAAATAATTTTAATTATTTCTATCATCGTTCACTATATCTTCTTCAAGTAGCCTAATGAAATGTATATCAAAATCTGAATATCACAATTAAATAGTTTAGTCGATATTATATATGATTTTTAAAAATTGAAAAGATCCATAAATTTTATTCACAATAAAGAATAAACAATCATTTATATTATAGAAGTTAGAACTTGGAAGGTTAAAACAAATCTTATTCAAGATGAAAAAATAAACAAAAATCTAAAAAGAAAGTTAAAGCTAAGAAAACAATAATTTCACGAGAAAAAAAACTAAAATTTATAATTAATAGACAAATTCTTATTTAGAATACAAAAAAATATTTAATTCAAAACCTAAGAAAAATTAAATAAAATTTATATACGGGTTCATCCTATGGTTCAACCAGTAGACGGGTTGCCGGATTTAAGGGCTTTCAGCGGATTTTATTAGGTTTTTAATTAGTGGATATTTTTAAAACCCTAACCGAATTACTTAGCGGGTCACTGGGGGCCGGTCGGACCGCGGGTCTGGGTCGGGCGTAAAAAAACTGGGTCAATCTCTTACGTTTTTTTTTCTTCTGTTGCAAAAGGAAACTGTTTCATGTATCCCACATCTCGCTCACTCTTGTTCTCTCTTTCTTAAAAATAACATATGTTGCATTTGATCTTTTTGTGCTTGATTTCGAACCTCATGACTCCTTGCTCCTTGGTAAAATTCATCTTTCCCTGCTGAAGTTGCTTCTACTTGATGTATATCATGCAAGTTTCTAGCCCTCCTACTGTTGGTATGCGCTAATGTCGAGCTATATTTTTCCTTAGCATACTTCGGTTTCTAGTTTGTTTTATAAACGCGTAAGAGAGGAACATTGAGACAGGTTTTTCACATTCTCCATGATATTTTTAGGTAGAGAGCCAGATTCTTATTCTTGATATGTGGAAGGATTCATTAAATTTTCTTACATAGAGGGAGATATTGCGACATATATTGGTTGAAGCTGCTTTTGGTTCAGTAAAGCGTGCTGGTAATCAGAAGAACTAAGTAAGGTGCTGAATTTCGAGCACCTTTGACCCTTTTGATTAGTTGAAACACTATATGTGATTCTGTGTACTCTGTTTGCCTGGCTGATAAGTCCTAATATTTACCACTTTTAAACTATGTTATAGGCTTTATTTGGAATTCGTAAGTGTGTATAGAATGTGATCGTTTAATGCTTAACTAAGAAAGCATTGATCGATGTCGTTTGCATACCATCAATCGACGGTCATTATGAATTTCCATACGAAAGTTGTAGACTATGGACTTAGCCATAGATAGATATAAAATATATTTTTACTTATTAATTTCGTATTCTATGATTGAAAACCCCTTGGATTCTATCCATTATAATTCATTATCTGAAAATCCAATAAAGAATATAGTTATGCTAATTTCAGTTTAATTACAAAAATCTTTTTTTTTTCTTTTGTCTCGCAGGTGTATGCCCAGCAGTACCAGAAGCAACAAGGAAAAAGACTTGGTTTTCTCAGACCCAGTAACAATCAAAGGTAGCATCTGAAAAGAGCTGAGACAACAATGAATCGACGATAACACTTCTTCATCGATCGACACTCATCTGCCGTCGTCGATCGACACCAGTCTCGAGATATCGAACGACAGTGATTCCCGAGTAGAGATGGTTGATATGCTAATTGTGACTAGGAATGAGAGAGGGGACCTGTATGACTATGAATATCATATGCGTAATGCAACATGTCAGAGAATTGATGATCACGGTACTAATCCCGAAACCAGAAGAAGCTGCTATTGATGAAACCCAGGCTACTCAACCAAGAACGTTGGCTGACTACAATCGTCCATATCAATTATACGCCAACAGATCTGCTATTCGTCCTCCATCTTTCCAAAGGAACAATTTGAGTTAAAGCCAATCTATTTCACACTTGTGGCACAAACACCATTTCATGGACATTCCCATGAGCACAATATGGATCATTTGGAACGATTTGAGGATCTTTTATTTGCCATTAAAGCTAATGGAGTCCCTGAGGTCTATCTTCTGTGCATTCTATCCAAATAATCGTTTGCTAAAGATGCTTCATATTGGCTTAAGCAGCTACCACCAGGATCTCTTACATCCTAGACAGACATCAAAAACGTCTTCTTGCGTAAATTCTTTGATGATGCTAGAGCTGATGATTTGAGGAGCAGAATTGGTACATTCACACATATGCCTAGAGAGTCTTTCAGGAACTCGTGGATCAGATTCAAATCCTACCAAAGAGATTGTCCACACCATGGATTCAATGAAGTGCAACTTCTCAGCACTTTCTTCAGAGGTATTGATTTGTCATACCATATGACTTTAGACACAACCAATGAGGGAAATTTCTATACTAGGAGTTGTGCAGAAGCTACCAGATTGATAGAGAATTTGGCAGCGAGAAACAGCACAAAGAACAATGATCAGGAGAAAATCAGACCCTACACTTACCAAGGATCAGATGGAAGAAGTAAGAGCCAAGTTGGATAGTGTTCAGTGTTTTCTGAAGAAGCAAGTTAGCTTCGCAGAAAGATATAAGATCTAACAATGAGAAAAGTGAAGAAGAGGATGTGGACTTTGTTAGATATGGATTCCAGAGATATGAGAACTAGTGCAACATAAACTCTTTAGGCAATGGTCAGAGGAGTGGCTCCAACCAAGGATCACAGCAACATAGACCCTACAACAAAAACATAATCTATGGAGCCTCTTACTATTAGGACATCTCATTAGATGCCTAGGACGACAAGATTGAAGCCATGATTGACAAGGTTATGGAAAGACATGAGAAGATGACAGTATACTTCAATGGAAAGATTGATGATGGCTATACAAATCTCAACACAAAATTTGAAACTCTCAACACCCATGTGAAGAATCTAGAGAATCAAGTGGTTCAAACCAGTGAGGCCATGAGGAGACAAGAGGCTTTTATCAACGAAAAGATTAAGACTGGACAGAAACATCATGTTAGTGCCATCATTGATGATGATTTTTGGCACGTTGTGGAAGAGATTAAGCATCATGAGGAAGAAATTCATGAGAATCCCCTGCCCTGTTCGAACGTCCATCGGTCGACAGGCAAAGCTCACCATCGATCGACGGTACCTGAAAAAATCGAGTATGAAGAGATGGACATCGATCGACAACTAGACCTACCATCAGTCGACGACCAATCGAAACAAAAGTATATAGACCTAGCCTTCTATATACTCATAGGAACTCGACCTCCTTCCTACCTAAACCCAGAAAACAGATATTTCAGACCCTATGGTAATGGAGAAAGCTATGGATGGACATACTAGAAGAAAAAAGAAGATCCCTAAGCATCTTAGAATGAAAGCTAACGAGAAAGATATGGATAGCTTTTACTAAAAAAGTCTTTAGAATCCCTTTAGAGACCCCATTCGAGGAAGCTTATTACACTCACATATTGTGGATGTTCTTTAGAGAAACCAAGGCGACTGACGAAGAAATTGAAAGAATGTTATCTTAGGGAGAAGATAAAGCAGAGGGTCAAGTTGAGTAAGAGAAGCGACCCTGGAAAGTTTGTGGTTTCCTGCAACAGCATGGGACATGACTACCCTCATGCACTATGTGACATAGGTTTCAATAAGCATTACACCAAGAACCATGGCAGAGGTGCTCAGCTTAAAGGTGGAACCTTCTAGTGATTCATTCACTTTTGTGGATTTCTCTAAGGTAAATTCAGGAGAAATAGTCAAAGACCTCCAAGTGCAAATTGGTGAGGCCCTAATTCTTGTAGACTTTCATGTCTTGGACGTCCAAGTGGAGCAAAATTCATCCATGCTACTTGGAAGAGCTTGAATTGCCACAGTAGGAGCAGTATGCGACATGAAGACAAACATGTTGTATATATCCCTTATTGATAAAAATCATTACTATGAACCTGTTCAAACTAGAACCTAGGCAGCTCTTATTGATTTGGTTCATGAACCAGGACTTGTGGCCACATGTTTCTGCGATTTCGAGCAAGAGAATGAGTCGGATGATGGAGCATCAATCGACACCCAACCCATACAATCGGTCAACGTTTTCAATCAACAATCAATCGACACCCACCCTTTGAAATCATTGACAGCCAGCCCATACAATCGATCGACGTTGTCAATCAAAAATCGATTGAAACCCACCCTTTGACATCAATCGACGACTTTGACCTAGGGAATGATATGGCTAACCCAAATTATGACGAATCTTATCTTGAAGATGGAGCAATCGAGTACCGTGCCCTTGTACTTGAGGAAGCTGGAAAATTTTGAGGATCCGATAGAACCATGAATGCAACATCGATCAACAATGCCCCAATATCATCGATTGGCGCTAATCCGATAGAATAGAATGAAGATATGGTTATTTCAGACCAGATTAGTTTGGTATTATGAGGGATCCAGAAGGATATGCACGAGCAATGGATGGAAGACTTCTCAATGTATCTAAGGAGGATGTTGCAGACATACTCGCAACGGCCAATGGATCAGGAATTCTCTTTCGACAACAACAACATGACAACCCAGAAAATAAAACAAGGCATCGATCGACGCAACTGCTACCGTCGATCGACACTCACCTTCTAGGAAAGAAAAATATAGGAAAGAATTTGAAGTGTTTGGTGCAAAGAATTTTGATTACAGATCAGAACTTGAAGTGTTTGGTGCAAAGAATTTTGATTATAGGAAAGAAATAGATGAGTATGGAGTTTATAGAGACAAATATGTCAATGCACGAGCCATATATGGCATAATCATCAATGTGTCCAAGGAAGACATCAAAGATATTCTTCAGCACGTAGCCATCTTTGGACACACTCAAATTTGTTTGCCAGAGTATGCAGAAAATTTTGAGGAGACCGGACCATCACCTGACTACTACAGCTGAGCAGAAGTAGATGACATGGTACAAGGAATCTACAATGCACATGAGATGTTGATGGATGTATTACTACAAGAGGATTGATGGTATATATCACCCATTCAACAACAATATCAGCTGGTTAACCACATGTATGGAAGAGATGAAGCAAAAGATGGACTCTACTCATCAGAAGATTCAGAGACAAGACGTGAATGGAGCAAAAAAGCACCATCGATCAACGGACATGCACGACCGTCGTTCGGCGCTTCACGCGGACCATTTAGATAGAGGCTGGTAACTCAAAAGCTGCTTGAAGATAAACTTGATGGAGTTTATGCATCTCAAGACATGATAATGGAAAATATTTCAGGAGTCTGGATGATATATTCATACCAAGAGATAGTAGGATTGGCTGGTTATACAACTGCATTGACAACCTTCAGGAGAGGATGAGTCAAATTGAGATCACCAAAGAGAACATGGACAACCAAAAAACCAAAGGTGAAGAAGCCATTAGAAGCTTAATTGGTACCTAGTTTCAGATGAGCAAAGAAGATGTGGAAACTTGTTTTCCAACAAGTGATACTCTACACCCATCTTAGTCCATACAGTGCTAAACGTCAAGCTAAATACTATAACCAAGCATTGAGTGAGGCAACCCACTATTAGGTATGTCTAAATTCGTTTTATTTCATGATTTTACTAATTTTTGTATTTTTTTATTTGCAGTAAAAATAAGAAACAAGAAGATCGAGAACTAGCATCAGTCGACGACAATGCACTACCATCGATCGATACCGATCCCATGGTCGACACCCATCACTTACCATCGGTCGACACTCATTGAAGAGTTTGGTATGAGTTCTTCTTCAGGCTTTTACTTATGATTTAAATTTTCCCACCTAACCGAGACGGGATAACATTGGGTACATTGTTATTTAAGTCTTAGAGGAAACTTACTGATATTGCTTTCTATTTGAGTTTTATTATTATGTGTTTTATTGAGTTTTATTAAGGTAAGAAGGGGATTATGATCAGTTTTAAATTTTTACTTATTATCTAAACATTCTGTAGCACCATTCTAGATTTGTTGATTTCAGAGAGAACTAGCCAAAGTGGATCATCCTGCCATTGTATCACACTTGCTAAGAAAGTTTGAAGGAACCAAAGCTTTGACTTATTAGCTTCCTTTTGGGTTTGGCGTACATTGGATCGAATTCCTCTTGTAAATATGTAACGTAAAAATCTGTGTTCTTTTGATTCCCTTCTCCCTCTCTCTTGGCATCTATATAAAAGATTAAGATGATTTCTTGAAAGATGCAGAGGGGTAGGTAAATTACCTATGATCCCATTATTCAAAGTCAGAAAGGAATGATCACATATTGTGGAAGCGATGGGTAGGTAAATTACTTTAAACCCCATTATTCGCCTATACCTTGTCGTAAAAAAAGAAAGATGAACAAGATGGAGTGTATCAGCATCATTTATTCATTAGACTTATAAGAAAAATATAAAGAGATTCAGAGAAGAGAGAAAGAGGAAATAAAGAGATCAAAGAAGACTGTTTGTGTGTTCAGATACTTGCAAGGGTAAGAGTCCATGTGTCCTCGCATACATAACCTACACTTTTATTTTATGAAAGAAATGAGGTTAGTAGAGGGGTGAGTCAGACTAGTATTTCCTAAGTTGTTGATAGAATGAATTTGGTTGCTATACAAGGATAAGATATATAAAGATTCTCAAAGCTTTACATTAGTTTAATGTGGTTGCAACATAGTTAAGGTGAAAATGATGAGCTAGAGATTTTGTGAGTCCCTATGTTTTCAAACTTCTGCCACAAGTTTACCCAAGTTTTGCTTGAGACAAGCAAAATGTTAAGTAAGGGGGAGTTGATAGGTCCTAATATTTGCCACTTTTAGACCAAGTTATAGGTCCTATTTGGAGTCTGTTATGTGTGTCTAGGATGTGTTTTAGAATCTTTTTTGGTCCAGGTGCATTTTGGATAGAGATTACGAGGCTTTCTGGAGCTCAAAGAGAGATGAACCTCGTAACTGGTCGAAATTAGCAATGTACGAGTCGAGACAGAGATTTGCGTCGATCGACGACGCACCCTTGTCGTCGATCGACGGTCAACACACAAAAGTCCAATTT